>BMAW01104638.1:37940-72833 GCA_019974015.1 Nephila pilipes
ATCGACTTGTGGCAGGGTGCATTGTCTTGGTGAAAAAGGATTTTTTTTCTCTGCATGTGCGGTCGTTTTTTTGCGATTTCCTCCTTCAAACGCACCAGCAAGTCAATATAATAATCACTGTTGATCGATTTACCTTTTTCGAGGTAGTCAATGAAAATCACGCTATGCGTATCCCAAAAAAAAACTGACGCCATGACTTTGCCAGCTGACTGCTGCGTTTTCGGACGGCTTTCGCCAGCTGTGCGCCACTCAGATGACTGCCGCTTCGACTCTGGAGTGTAGTGATGTATCCATGTTTCGTCCATGGTCACGTAACGACGCAAGAAATCTTTTTTGTTGCGAGTAAATAGCGATAAACAGCTTTCTGAATCATCGACTCGTTGCTGTTTTTGTTCCATCGAAAGCAATCGCGGCACCCACTTGGAAAAAACCTTTTTCATGCTCAATTTTTCATGAAGGATAGTAAATACACTTCCATATGATATCTGTGTCATCTCAGCAATCTCACGGAGCTTCACTTTACGATCTTTCATTATAATTTTTGTCACTTCACTCACATTTTCCGGTGTAACGGCTTCCACAGGTCTACCCGAGCGTTCCGCGTCATTTGTGTCGGTACGACCACGTTTAAACTCGGCAAACCACCGGACAAATCAAGTTGTTTCTTTGATGGACAAAGTCCGGGTAACATTTTTTCAATCCATTGTTTTGCTTGCACGGTGTTTTACACATTAAAAAAACAATGTTTTATCAGAACACGAAGCCTTGTTTTTCCATTTTTAAACAACTACAAAACGATCTTTACTCCAACCTCGATAACTCAGCTACTTATCCGACTTAAAATTTTGACACGTTTCAAGCAGCGTTAGTAATTTAGAAAGACCTGGTTACTGGTTTACTACGAGCACCATCTCTGGGTTAGTCTCGAACTTATTGATCCATGCGTTATTGTGAATGCATATGCAAAAAAAAATATTATATTCTTTTTTGTCATTTTTTTTAAACCAAAATAACTGTTAATATTTAAAGTTATAATATTAGACTTCCAACAAATTATTTATTACTAAAACCACAAACATAAAAAATAATTTAAAAGGGCATGTTACAAAAAACATAAACCATTTAATTATAGAAAATTGATTGCATTTCTGACATATGGAGATTAAAACATTTTAAATTCAAATCCTGATTAAATATAATTTAGATTTACGTTATTCAAAATAAGAGGACCATTTCTCATATGAGATTATTCTGATTTTCTTTAGATAAAAAAAGAAATGTACAATCCAAAATAAATTGGTTTCCATCTTTTTTCTTCGAATATTTAAAAGAAATACTTTTTATTGAAAAGAACTGTGCTTCATTTACTTCTTTATAATAGTCACAAATGAGGAATGTCTTTATAGTAATAATACTCAATGCATTGATTGTTAAAGTAAATTAAACTTGAATCAATTTTTCTTTCATCATTAATGTAAAAACATCTCTGTATATGTCATTGATTTTTTTCAATGAAATGAAGTTTCAGAGCAAAACATTCGACTGTAATTGTGATTTCGGTAAATATGTTCCATAATGATTTTTTTGGCGCAAACGAAGGATGAAAAAAGAAGAAACTAAATAGATCTTAGAAATTATTTAAGGAGGTATTTTTGATATTTTTTTTTATTCGTGTTTACTTTTCTCTTTGTTTTGTGATTTTCTCATATAATATTTGGGAAGGTAATCTATGCCTTTATTACATATTCCAAAAAATCCTCATTATTTTTGAAGGGCAGAAATAGAAATTTTAGGTGCATCTGAGAAACAATAAAACTCATATTATTTTTTAAAATACATTCTATTTCCAACAAAATACTACAGCTGCTAATTTCTATACATAACATATCGTTTTTATGAAAATAACAAAGTTGAAAGGGACAAAGGGATGACTATTTCTTTTGTGGTAGAATTTCCAGATATCAATTTTGAATTTCTTATGTTACGTTACTAAAAATGAAAAATTAGATGAATTACAAGTATTTATAACTTAGAATTAACTTATATGTGAAAAAGATACAAAGTTTATTCTTAAGAATTTGTGTCAATATATTTAAACGGAATAAGGCATACCTGAAGAATTTTAAAAATTAAAATAAATCTTCGAATAATAAATTTTAGCAATATTTAAATTGCTTGCAAATTAATTCTAAAGTTGATTCATAATTAAACTTTTACTAAGCTTACATGCTAGTAGTTATTCGTGGATAATTCCAGATACTCTCACACACACACACACACACACACATATATATATATATATATATATATATATATATATATATATATATATATAATCTAGTTAAATAAGAATTCTAAAAAAAATTCATCAGATAATGAAATTTGTATATTAGAATATATCTCTTTAGTTTAGATAAAAAAGAAATTTACATTAGAGTTATACATCATTTTCCCGTCAGTTAAGAAAAGTAAAAAATATTTTAATTTAAAACCCGAAAGTTCCATGCACTAAAGAGGTGTATTTGTTTCGTTCCAGGACTGAGAGGGTGATATTAAAAAAAATGTTGGTCGTTAACCTCTTAAGACACAGTTAGTTAATTCACTGTTTTAGTTTCATACTTGTTCCAAAGTTTTCATGTTTAAAACTGACTTGAACAATAAAATATAATTAATAGATCATATCATTTTTAACCCTGATTTTGGAGCAATATTACACTTCAATTGCTCATAAACTCTTAGTAAATTTGATTGTTCTCAATTAAATCGGACTATCTCTTTAGAACAAGAACATTTATGCAAAGCACTCTTAATTTTAAAAAATATCACTTTTGCAACCTTCATATATACATAAATCCTGTGAATTTGAGAAAATGCTTCTTCCAAATAAAAATATGATATCAAAGTTTTATCCAGTTTATGACTCTGGATTGAATGAACTCATAAACGAAAAAAAAAAAAAAAAAAACCACACAAATAAGAGGAACATCACTCCGAAATATAATCTTTGAATATTCTAACGAATCTCATAATGAGAAATTTAACTCAATCCATAACTATTTTGTAACTACAGATATAATATACTCTTTAAAGGTTTGTGCTGATAAGGTTTCTCTCTCTCAACATTTTATTAGCAAAACCTGAAATAATGTTGCCATTACATTTCCATCGTGTTTTTGCTACTTCATTTGTTATTAAGTCGATATTCTGAAGGCTAAGAAACAAAGAACTTTTTTTTTTTCCTTCTATTATTTTGTTTATATAGCTATATTCTACCATTCAACGTAATTATATTCACTATTTAGAGCACTTTAGTATGGGGCATCCTCTCTCATAGAAATCTGGCACTAGGGCTAACCACTACTCTGGCTGGTTTGACATCCTCATCCTCATCATAGTCCTGTGATCATCTGACTTTTTCAAGCTAATGTGCAACTGACAATGACTTTAACCCGGTGAGGACTATACTGGGAATGATCAAGATTCTCCCAGCTACATGTGATGATGCGTGCTATTGTTCGATCGAGCCATATGTACATATACTGTAAAACAACATTGAGAATGCCACGCATTTATGCCTTTGGATTGCAGTTGAAGTGTCACAATGTAAGTCATGGAATCAGGCCCAGAGACAAAATATACAAAAGCACCCCGTTTATCCTCAAAAGACAATACACTGCGGACGGTAGACATGCCGAAATTGTTTTAACTTCACATGAAGATATTGAATACCCCTCATTCAATGAATCACTGTTTTGTTTCCGGTGTCACATTAGTCACACGTCCATACATACTTAACTATTAATAAATCTTGGCAAAATCTATACCTTTGCACTAGGAAAACGAATCACAGAGCGTTTATCACTATCGGTGGTGTTTTGAATTTGTAAGGCATTTTAAATGCAATCAAATAAAACAACATAAATACAAACCACGCGCAGTAAAATATCTGCAGATTGATCAACAGATAATGCACATGATGATAGAATGGCGGCTGATTTGCAGCTTACATATTTAAAAGGTGCTTACTTATAACACACATGGATCAATAAGTCCTGAGACTAACATTGAAAACAACAACATTATTTTGTACTTTATTCATCAACATAATCACCTTTAGGTAGATACAATCGTTCCAACGCTTTTCCAATTTTTCACATCTTCAGTGTTTGTAAAAATTATCTTTCGCTTCAAATGCTTCAGTTTCAGTTGATGACCTCTCATTTTAGCCAAATCTTTTTCTCTCTGGAGCATTTTTTAAGATCAGCAAAGAGCCAGTAGTCAATTGGGGGGCACAACGGCGAGAGTATAGTGATAAAAAAAAAAGCCCAATCCACCTTACATTGTTTTCACCGACTTGTGGCATGGTGCATTGTCTTGGTGAAAAGGATTTTTTCTCTGTGACAGGTGGTCGCTTTTTTTTTTTTGCGATTTCCTTCAAACGCACCAGCAAGTCAATATAATCACTGTTGATCGATTTACCTTTCGAGGTGTAGTCAATGCAACCACGCCATGTGTATCCCAAAAAAACTGACTTTGCCAGCTGACTGCTGTTTTCGGAGACGGTTTCCTGTGCCACCTAGATGAGGACTGCCGCTCTGACTCTGAGGTAGTAGGATGTATCCATGTTTCGTCCATGGTCACGTAACGACGCAAGAAATCTTTTGCTGCGAGTAAATAGCGATAAAACAGCTTCTGAATCATCGACTGTTATTGTTGTTCCATCGGTGAAAGCAACTCCGCGGGTAACCCACTTGGAAAACCTTTTCATGCCTTAATTTTTCACAGAAGGATAGTACACTTCCATGATATTGCCACTCTGTACATCCCCAGCACTCACGGATTTTAATTTACGATCTTTCATTATAAGACAATACTTCACTCATTATCTGTAACGGTTTCCGTTGTCTACCTGAGCGTTCCATTTGTGTCGGTACGACCACGTTTAAACTCGGCAAACCACCGACAAATCGTTGCTTTTGATGGACAAAAGTCCGGGTAACATTTTTCAATCCATTGTTTTGCTTGCACGGTGTTTTTACACATTAAAAAACAATGTTTTATCAGAACACGAAACTCGGTTTTTTCCATTTTTTAAACAAACTACAAAACGACTTTACTCCAACCTCGATAACTCAGCTGTTTCTGGTCCGATCGACTTAAAATTTTGACACGTTTCAAGCAAAGGTTCGTACTCTAGAAAGACCTGGTTACTGGTTTACTACGAGCGCCATCTCTGGGTTAGTCTCGGAACTTATTGATCCATGTGTTAAAGCACTCCTAGTATAAATGTTTCTTTTAAGGTGATATCCTATTTAGTAATTATTTTAAACAATGCATATTAAGTATGGTATATGTTTATGATTACATACAGTTGAAGTTGTATTCGGAATCGTGACACTTTCTCTAATTTTTTTAAAAATTACTTTAAGCAAAGATGGTTGAATTTTTTATTTTTAAATTTACAACAATGCACCTTTATAATGCTTTTTTCAGAAAAAGTAAGGTTTACAAATGGACTGTAACTAATTTCAACTTTTAACCACAAAACTCTTATTAAGAAGTACATATTGAATTTCTTAAAGATATTTTTCCAGAATAGTCTAATGTATTAAAAACATTTTAAGTAACCCATACTTTCTTTAAGGTATTATAAATAAAGAGATATTTTATTATGTATTTAAAGGTAAATTATATTCATTTAAAAATTTCCTTTAACTGATTTATATGAAATGTTTACCTTATTATTTATAATTTCATCTTGATATTTTGCTAAATTAGATAATTTCTTTTTTCTAAGAACATTATCCGATTTTATTTTAATAATGGGAATATCATAAAATGATATTTTATGAATGATAACATTCTCAATAAGAATTTCCGTATATTTTTTTATTATAGATAAATAATTCCTTTGAAGAGAAATAAACATAAATAAAGGCTGTTTTCCACACACAAAAACCATTTCCATGTTATTTCTAATATATTTTCTTTCTTTTCACTTCTATAAACCAATTTTTCTTGTGACAAAATGGTGAAAGTTAATTTGCTAATAGTATCCATCTATAACAAAATCTTAGTTTTTAATCACCTTTGTATTAATAATTTATTTGTACTATAATTTTATTAATACTAAAACATTGCTAAACAAAAAAATGAAATACTTTTTGCATTTCGATGGATTAGAAAGCAAAACATTATTTTAGTTCAGTATGCTCTACTCAATCAATTTTACTATATTTTCTGACAGAATTAATTAAAATATTAATTTAGTTGGATTTTTATAGAAAGGTACGCTAAAACTGTATATTTGTAATTGGTTTAATTTTTATTTCATATTATTTTATAATGCTAGCATTGTTTCTGGAAGAAGATATTTTTATTCGCTTATAGTTTATATTGTTATGTGCTGATGCAATTTATTTTATCAAGTGAAATTGTGCATGAAAAACAACGAAATAGCATATATTTTTTTAATTATGTACTGAAAGCTTCGGTTCTTGAAATTTTGTTCCAGTCACAGAATTGATAAAAAAAAGAGAAATATTTACCAAAAGCAAGTCGGTTTGAGGGTGTGAGCATTCTCATTTTATTTAAAATAAGGTACATTGGTTAATGTCTTTCATGGAAATTTATATCAATATAAATGCGGTAAGTAATATGATGTACTAATAAATACACTTTTAATAATCATATAAGTATGATTATATACCTTAAGTTCTAAATAATTAAAGCTTCTATTTTTGGGAGAAAAAACATTTTCTTCTTCCGAAATTTCAACTTTCATTTGTTAAATTTAATTATAGAACAAAAATAATTAAATTGCGCACTTTCTTTTTTAAAAATTATAATCCTTTTGAAATTTTAACGATCAATCAAAAATTGTATATTTTATTCAAAGTATTTTTTACGATTAGTGTTATATACTGATTTAAAGCACTATTAATTATTTTGAAATAATCAGAAACATTTTAGAAAAATGTAATTAATGATTAGAAAGAATTCACAACTGAAATATAAAATTACAAAACACTTATTTTAATCTTTTAGAGCTAGAAATCAATATAATAAATTCTTCACCCTGAATAAGTCTAATACCTTATTTTTGAAAATTTCTCTAAAAATGCCAAACATTTGAATCAGTGCCAATAAAAAAAATATCAGTTCATGAACATAGGAAATATAATAAATGAGCGTAATTTACTTTTTAGGACATAATAATTGGAAATATTTAACATTTCTAACTAGTTCTAATAATGCATGCAGCAATTATATCAGAAAAAATAGCAAAATATATATTAAGAAATTATACCTTTATAACATAAAATGGATATTACTACTTATTCTTTATATGCAAAAATGTTTCTAAATTTTTAAAATTGATATCTAAATGAACCTTTTTATAACTTCATTATATTAATAAATATGAGCCCAGAAATATGTATCAACTCCTCAAACCTTCTTCTTCATATTTCAAAGACTAGAATTTCATATTAGGAATAATGTACTTTATTAAAGAAATACTCTACAAATTGATTTGTGGACTTTGTAATAAAAGATGCATTACTCAAATTTTAATATTATTTGCTAGAATCAAGAAAAAATGAATTAGAAACCATATTTAAGAATTAAAAATAAAACTGAGGCACAGTTCACTGTAAGAAAAAAGTACCATTACTAAATAAAAAAATCAAAACAAAATCGTCCAGTACTCGTTTTCTCTCCTTACGCCCATTTCCAGGTTATTTGATCTTGAAAGTATGAACTGTAAAGAAAATGAGTGCGATAAACACGAAACTCAAGTTTCCTTACGTAATAGGCAATGGCTTAAGAAACTAATAACTTTCTGAGATAGTCTCAGTTTTTCTCTTTAATTTTTGGATGATCGAAACGAATTCTAAAATAAAAGAACAAAGTCTGAGAAGAAAAATCTCAATTGCTGAGAAACAAAAAGCTAATGGTCTTAAAATTTCCTCTAAAATATTTCTCCTTTTCGTTGTATCACAAATTTATTTTCAAAGTTTGCTTTGACTATCTTTACGTTGCACACATTTCTTCTGTTTATCATTATTTATTCTTCCATTGAAAAATAAAAATTGTATCAGAAATACAGTTAATGTTCGGTTTTGAATTTCTGCCAAGCAATAACTTTAATACAGCTCACTCTTTTATGTATAATTTTTCTCTCTCCTTCTTTCTCTTTCAATTATTGTATAAGGTTTATATTTTATTATTAGAATTGAATAAAACATTGACTCCGATGTTCGAAATATTTGAATACATAAAAATTACTATTTAGCATTGATTATAGTAAATTTTTTTTCCAGTTTTAAACTCAATATAAAATTTAGAATTTGGTTTTTTGAATTAAACATGTATTTATTTAGATTAAACTTCTCATTTTTTTTAAAAATTATCACTTAGAATATTATAGATACTTAAAAACAAAGTTATTCTACTCAAATACTTTATCTATAGTTTTCTCAAATTATATCTGGAGACGTATTCCTGAAATATATATTTCGGGTTTAATATTAATTTGTTTATATGTAAGTATTCTATTTCGCTGTTTGAGAATTAATGTCATTAAAAGATATATTGTGTATTAATAGAAGTTAAAACTTCACTCCTCGATTTATGTAATGAGGAATTTTAAATAGTCATTTTCAGAAACGGATACATCCCACGTTATTGAATTTGGTTCTAAACTACAAAATTCGAATACAATAACCACCAAGTTGTTCTGTTCTATTTTAACTATTGTATTATTGTATTTGTTTTATTAATATCTAATGAGATATTAATAAAACAAACCAAATCAAATATACCATTTCCTATTCTTATTGAATTACTTATTTAATGCCTTATCAACTTACCGTAGGACACAATCATGCTTACTTAATCATTTTCTTATAAAATTTGATACCTTTCTTTAAATTTCACGTCAGATACAGAGACTTATTTGCTTTGTAATCTATTACAATCTTAGCAAAATCAGTTATTAATTAATAAATCGGTACACCACAAAGTAATATATATCTCAGAGCATATGGTTTGTAATATAATTAAATTTTATTTATTTGAAAAAGTTTGCATTTTTTTCGAATATAAAAATTTACTATATTTTCCTACATAAATGTAAATACTCGGATTGATATTGTTACCTTAAATTAATATAAGTCATATTCAATGCAAATTCATATCTTTTCGAATACGATAATTCCCCTGAATATAAAAAATTACTTTTTTAGACTAAATTTTTTTAATTACTTCAATATAAATATTGTTTGTTTGTTACCCTCTTAATTTGTATAAAATTTAAAACAGATTTCGTGAGAAAAAGTTTATTTAAAAAAAGTATTGGTATGTGTTTCATATAAGCCAAGAGAAACTCTTCGAAATTCTTTCTTCTCATTACTAAGCGTACTGATTGGAAGATTCTTTTATTCGGGCTAATTGAGTTTATGAGTAATGTTTTGGTCTATATGAAACACATACCTATGGTTCAAAAGAGGGTTCATTATCAGTATTTTGAATTTTTTCAAGCAATTTTTGAATTGAAGTGCTGAAGCATAATTATACATGCATCATTATAAATGAAATTGATGATAGGAAAAAGCATAATTATTAGCTATTTAAAATAATTTGTACATGAACTTAGTCTTCAATGCGTAGCCCAGTTTTGCTGTTTTTAGTTTAAATTTCTAAATAGTTAATTGGGTGCAGTGAAATGGAGGGAAAAAAATCTAATGTTTTGTTTTACTTCAAAGTTACAAGTTTCTATTTTACAAATTTATAGAAAATTTTCGAAAGTATCTTGCTTCCAATAAGACATTTTCATAAACTTATTTATAAGTCACGTTTAATTATTTTACTGTATTCAAAATCAATAATAGCATAGTTTGTGATTTATACTTATATTAAATACATATCTGCATAATTTTTGCGTTTATTATTTTACTTGTTTTCATTGTAATTTTTTCAGTGTTTCAATTTTTTTGCCATAACATCTCCAGGAATTCTGTCAACAGTTTTAGTTTCATATTTAAATAAAGAAGTTCATATTCACCATATATGAACATGTATAAAATACGCATTTCAGAATAAATCTTAGTTTTCAAACAACCTATTATTTTAAAATTTTAATTTTTCAAAATAATTAAATATTAAAATTCCTATTACTTCAACAAATTTTAATATTTTCAAGCCCTTTTGAACTAAATTTCTTAAAGGTTGTTCACAAAATTCTGTTCAGGGGCTTAGCTGTAGTGTAATTTATAGTTTTACATTTTTTTTTCTAACAGAAAATACGGAAAATACCAAAAAATTAAATCAATCTAAGGAATCAAATCTAATTTTCAGCAAGAAATCAAGTACAAATAAGAAATTTATCTTGAATTTATAGGACATTATCCTATTGCTGTAGGTTCTGAAAAGTAAAGTCTTAATTAGTTTTGATCTAAACCCATTTAAAATTGATTAAAACACTAACATATTGAAATTAAGATTTTTTCTCCTCTCTGTAATAAAAAGAAAAATTGGATAATGGTAATGCAAGATGAGTTTCTGAGAAAATTATTGCATGAATGTTTGGAAAATATAAATTTTAATTAAAAATAGATTCACTAAAAATGCAATGCTCAGAAATATCACTAATTAATATTTATGTATAGTTAAATTCCTAAAGAATAAATATTTTTTATTCAAAATAAGTATTTCAGAACTTATAGCGGTGTTTGAAGTCATAACAGAGCTAAGAACTTATGTAATCATAACGAAGTCATATGGAATTAGAATGGGCTAAGTTCTTTTAACAAACTAATGTTTTGTTGGAATAACTCTGAAAAAATAAATTGTATTGTCACATCTCTTAGTGTGTGAATATTTTTACATTGATTATAAGTATAAATATTATGGAAATACGAACTGTTTTTCAAGACAAAATATTTTGATCATTTTTAATAAAACTTCATCACATATTTAACATAAATTCACTTTAATAAATTCCTTTGTTCTTTTAAAATTCCATGCACATATCAATGTAGACGGCAATGAATGTGAAGACTTGATAACCATGGAAGCATGAAATATAACCCATACGTCTCATACAATCACATAGAACATTCGTTCAATGTGATTGTAGGAGACGCTGTGGATATATACATACTTTTTCAGATTATTTCTGAAAAATCTCTGTATAAAGATCTTAATCGCTCCAAATTAATTACAATCACTATGTAAGACTCAGAACAAATCACAACAAGGGCATGAAAATATACCAACGAAACTGAAGAACATATACCTATAGTAGAAATTGACCGGATACTCCTTTGATACCCGGGCATATTTATAAAAAAACAACCATTTTATTAAACCCTTTTTGAACCTGACATTCTCACGCACAATTATTTATGACCATACAAAAATTCTCTAGTGTTCTAAGGCATCTGGTATGCCTTTCTGAGACATTCAGGCCTTTGAGACTACATAAATATACTTTACATTATCTGTGGATACGATGGAGACGCCACCACCATTATCAACAACAAAATGATCTTTAAAAAGCATAGATATTTAAGAAAACCGAATATTTTCTAATTATTTAAAAATTCAAAATTAGCTCAAAGACATGTTTAATAAATGTAATGCATCATATAAATTCGTTTGAAAAGTTGCATTTGAAACTTTTGCATCAATTCTATATTCATTCGAAATTAAGATTACATAAATATATATTAATTATTAAATTTCATATAACTCTTTTCGTGGTACTATGTTGTTAATTGATAAGGAGTCAGAGATTCAATATTTTCGAATAGAAAATAATAATCCTTTCATTTCCGAGCACGCTCTGGTACCTCAAATCTAGCGCAAACAATTTCTCAACACAATGGTAAGTATTCCGAAACCCAAAATAATAACATTCTGAAGCAGAAATATCTGAAAGTGCTTTGATAAAGTTTTCCGTTAATGTTACATTCATATTTAACTATGACAACGCTAAATATAGCTTGCTAACGAATTTTTGATTAAATATGTTGACGTAGCGAAATCGTGCAAAGAATGCAAAAATATTTGCTAAATTTTTTGTTGCTAATTTCAAAGCTTATCACACGCCAATTATATTTTAAAATACTTACTTTTATTTATGCGAATTCAGGTAAAATATATAAAGTATACTATTTTGTGATTTTAGTATTGGATCCGGATAAAATAATTGCATGATTTTCGAAAGGAAAAGTAGTTCAATGAGTATATCAATTTTAAATAAAAGTGAACTTACTTTTATATCAATAAAATTTTATGAGACCCCCCCACACACACATACAGAGCGAGCGAGTGAGAGAGTCTGATTAGAAAAAATAACCCTCAAAATTTCTGTAAGATATAGATTTGTTTGAGAATATGATGCTGGCTGAAATAATGTTGCAAAAATATAACTTAGATAACTTAGTTTTACACTACTTATGCGGTTTAAATATAAGTAGAAATGAAATTTAAGGTGTTGTTAAGTCATTTAATCATTTTTGAGACTTAGGAAATCTATCATTATTTACTTTAGGAATTAATGTTGAAACCCACTTCGTTTCAGGTCAGTTGATCTGGTTGATAGAGTCCGGTTCAAACTGAACATCATCGGATCTACATAAGACTTACGCATACCCTTTTACCAACATCTTTAACAACTGAGCTACAAAGTAATTCCTTGTTGTGTCAGTTATTAGGTCCTTTTGCTCATATTGCTGTTAATGGTGACTTGCGTTAGAGTTTTTCAGTACGTTTCTTCCTAAGAGAAAATCTTTGTAACTTTTGAGATATTTTCTGAGATATATTTTGGTAAAGCTGTTTTTATTAACCTTAGTGTAGTTGATATATATATATATATATATATAGCCTGTTGTATTGAGTATCGTTTGGATAATTTACATTGTCGTCATCGGAAGTCCTCATACGCGTGCACCACTGTCATATGGATGTTTAATAATAAAATCCAAATCATGAAGAGATTCAATTAAGATAAGTAAACCACTTACGTGGTTCATGAGTGGGAAGTCTTAATTAGACACACAGAGGCAAATTTCTACTTTGGGAGTATATTTATTTAGTACTTTTATGCTAAGATGTTCTGTCATCTACATTTAATTTCCTGGGTTAGGTTTCCTGGTTAATTTCCTGGGTTCTGGCAGCGATTGGTTAATCTTGCTGACGGTATCGAACTCTCTATCTTCGGATCTCGAGAAAAACTCGTTCAGTGGGCCTCTGTGATTGCTTTTAACAAGCGAGCTAGCTGCTAGGAATTTCTTCTTGCTTTCGAATGTTGAGTCAAACGGAATTGAATCACTGCGAGTCAATTCAATATTTATGAAAATTAATAAGCCAAAATTTTTGAATTGATGAGGCCGTATTTATAAAATACTTATGAAGTAATATTTAAATGATTGAAGTTATCATATTTTAAAAAAAATGTAGTTATTAAATATTAACTGAATTCATATACTATGTATATACACTGAATAGTAATAATCTCTTGAAATGGATTACAATTTTGGAAGCATTAGGAATCAAAAAAGAAAGCTATTTTTTATTTTTTTTACATAGTTTTATTTTTTAAAGTTATATATATTCCTAAAATACCAGTTATGAAAATGAAGTATTGACATTTATTCTTTAGATACATTTTTAGAATATTAGTTAAAATATTTAGTGATTCCTTTTATTAAGCAGATATACTTGAAGTAAATGTACTTCATTTAAAACTTTACTCAAAGAGACAATTTTAATGAAATAAAAGTACTTGGATAATACAAATAATTCAGAAACATTTTTCGGAGCTACTTATTTATTTAATAAATTATAACTTTATTTTATTAGTATGATTAGAAAAATAGAGTGGTAACTTCTATTATCACATGAAATGTGACGACTATAAATTTATGACTTTATAATTTAAATATGTAGCGCAAAATAGAAAACAGTTGCCCCATTTTATAATTCTTTAAATATTATTCATTTCTTTCATATCTTATGACATTTACTTGAAATAGATAACATTATTATTTTTTTTTATTCTAATAATGCAATCTTGTTCAAAAATCAAGTAAAAATTTTAAAAATAAACAGAATCACTTGTACAAATCAGCATAATAAATAAGAATAATGAGGGCGCAAGACATGAAATTGTAAAATTCTACAACATTTATAAGTAATCAACTAGAGTTAACAATAAAACATTTAACTCTGCCTTTTAAAATAATCATAAAATTACTGTATTTCTCAAAAAATTTAGTATAATCGTAAAATTTTATGATACCCATACGAAAAAGATTTATCCTCCATCAATTGGTGAAAATATTTTAGATCTTAAGACAATTGAATTTCTGTTCTTCCGTTTCTTTCCGTAAATGAATTAGAACAGATTTTTCTAAAACCTAAGAATCGAGATTTTAAAATGATTTCAGAAAGTAAAATTTAACAACAATGTTATAGTAAGTGGTTTATTTATCTTAATTGTATCTCTACATGATTTGGATTTTATTATTACGTTTTAAGCTTGCTAAACATTATATTGTGAGAAATAATTTGATTCAGCAATATTAATGACTTTAGAGCTAGTGCACTTTGATGAAGTTTGGAACTTTAATTATAAAATTGAATACCGATAGCCTACAAAAATATTTTTCATTTACATAATATCAGACATATTTGCAATTACCTTCATTTGCGAAACGAGCCCAATTTGTACATTGAAACATCTCGTACAAATATTTAAAATCACGTGTATGTTGAATAGTTTGCATAAGTATTTTTACAGAAAATAGTTTTACCAAAATAAATAAAAAATATATTTTCTAAAGTAGATTTAATTTAGTTTCTAGTGGAAAAACAAATTACATCTCTTGCAAAATTATAATTTAGTTTTGTTTGTTTTCAGTATTTATAAAATAAAAATGCATTTAAGTTTTCAAAAAAAAACTACATTTGCATTTATTAGAAATCTACATAAGAGATTTAGAAGTGAGAATCTTATTTTTAACAAAAATATTTTAAAGTATTATTAACACATGTTCCAGTGAAATGTTTTTTCTTTGAAGACATATGTAAAAATACTTACTTTTATGCAAAAAAGTAATAATCCATCTTTTAAAATAAAAAAAAAAAAACGATGTTAGTAATTTTTTTCAAGTTGAGACCATCCATATTCTGTTCTTAATTTTAGTAAGCATAATGTTCCTTGAAAATTATTTCACATCATTTTTAAAAAGAAAAGATAATAACAAAAATACTTTCAAATATGAGGAAATACTAGGAATTAACTAATCTCAAGATAATGCGTCATAAAAGCAAGTTATTCAATGCTTTAGTTTTTATTAACGTCGCACTAGAAGCAACAAGAGGGCTTTTAGCGACGGACCTCGTAGATTTGAATCTCAGTTAAGTGACGAAGACGACACCTCACCTGGCATTCTCTCTCCTAACTTCCACACCAAGCCAACGGGAGGACTTTGAGCCCCAAAAAATTTAACGAGCATCAGCTCCGGCTACAAGGAGAGTCTTTAGGTCCTAAGGATCGAACCCGCAACTGAACGAAATCCGCCGGCCACGAATCCGAAACCATGACCACTAGACTACCGATGCCACAATTAATTTAATTCAAGGATTATACAACAAATGTCTCGCTTTCTAATTTAAATTCAATGTAGTTTATGCTTAGATGATTTATTTGGATACGGAAATGTTAGAAATGTAAATTACCATTTTAAATGACAGATTTTTTTTATTGTTCGTGCATAAAAACAGCTTTCATTACCTGAAAAAAAGACTATTATAATATCCAATTTTAATTAGTAAGGTTCTAAAATATGTACACACATAATATTGTAATGATTGGCAATCAAAAAATATAATTTTAATGTTTGAGTAATTTATATTTAAAGTAATCCATTTTCAATATAATTAAATTTTTTAAAATAAATTTTAATTCATTTTTTTTTAAAAAAAATTATAGCATTATTGCATAATTTGTATTTTTATCAGCAAATTGATCACTGATTAATTTATAAATTAGTAAGCTAAATCATAAAAATAAGAATACACTTTTAATGATCATTAAGAATATTAATTTCATTTTATAATATAATTATTTTGATAATTCATCATAAGATATTTGAAACTTCAAAATAATTAGAAATAATTTAGATAGTCATTTTGCCTTATTTAGTAAAATTTAAAAAGTATGAATGAATATTCCCAGATTATTTTCTCTTATAATTTTTAACCTTCTGTAAAGTTTTATTCCTAGGTGCATAAACCTACGTAACAATATATCACATACGGATTTAAATAATATATGAGAACCATTAACGTTTCTGATTCTTGGCGAAAGCCGAATTTTTATTTTAATTTTGAGCAACTATATTTTAGAGTTTATATTTCTAGCAGATTAAGGTATTTAAAAAAATGGAAGAGAAAATATAATTGGTCAGAATATTGATAAAAAAAGAAACCAGTACAGTGATAACTTTATATATATATTTTTTTGACATTCTTTCGTATTTATACAAAATTATTATTTATTTCATAAATAGATCTTGCTAATGATTAATGTTATAAAATAGTAATTAAAATAAAATTTCATATATTGATTGGTATAAATTGAAAGCAAATTGTCAGTAGTTTTAAAATTATTTGATGATTTAATTATTTTAACACAATGCGACACAAATGAAATATTTCTGTTTCATTTTATCTTATTGCAGATATTTTTCTAAGCTTTTATTTGAAAACAAATAATTATAATATTTTGCTTAAAGCAAACGTACCTAATATTATATTGTATGGTTACTATTTTAAGCTGAAAAAAACATTTTGATGTTATTCGTTATCATAATTTTACCAAACATTCTTTTACTATCTTGTGAACGTAGATTTCTTAAAGAAAATACATACAGTAATATTTTTTTGAAAATTCTATAATAAATAAAAGTCCTTAATTTAGATAATTTGAACATGTTTACATTTAATTCCTTTTGTTTTAAGATTAACCCCTTAACTGTGACATATATTTCAAAAAAATGGACCATAAATGGAAGATTTTTTGACTGTTTAATTTTGTTCTTTATACTATTATAAAATTTAGAAAATGGTTTTTATTACAAAAATAAAATTTTAAATATACCTATTAATTAAAACTTAATTAATTAATTAAAATTAATACCTAATTAATTAAAATACCTGAACTGTACTCCATATCGGTGTCTGAATCGGACATTGCGAAAAAAAAAATTATTTGCAAAAAAACTCACTGAAAAGCAACCAAAACTAAACGAGAAAGGATACTCTGCCTTTGTTTATCAATCCAAGTATGTCTTTAATTATCTGACAGAACCCACATTTTCTCTCCCTCGACCGAAGTCGTAATCGGTGAAAAACTAGGACCACTAATGCCATCTATTAAGAAAATAGTGAGTTAAATATCCTAAATTAGAAACGAACTCAGCTCGGACTTCACAAAATAGAAAAGTTAATTTTTCTCCTGACCAAAGTCAGTTCGTGCATCACAAATTCTGCACGTAATAGTAGTTGCCCCAACTGCGTTCGGGCGACACTGGCAAGGGGTTAAAGATGCAAGTTAAATAGACAGTTAAGTCAAAAACATTGAATGCTGTATTTAAAAGGGTACTGTTATGTAAGTCTATTTTCTACGTATCAGAATCTAAATGTAATTAAAACAGCAACGTACCGTTCTTTTTAATTTTTCCTAATACGTGGAAGAAATTTTACTTAAATATTGTCAGACATGACAGAGAATTCTAGTCATTATTTACTGTACTATATTTTACATTTTTTTTATGTCTTACGTTGATTCTCCAATCGATATATTTCTATTTCATATTTCAATAATTTGAAAAATAATGACTCAATTACTGCGTTGCAAGATGTGTTTAACGATTTTCGGCTGATACAACCGTATCTCACCAGTAGTCATTTACATGCCTCATTTCGGGTTAGATGATCTGAACGCAATTGATTTTCATTGGCATAGAAAAGAACTGTTTTCTTCGCTATATACTTCATTTGACAGAGGTAGCTCCATGCGATGTATCACAAAGATCAGATGTCAAATAATTCCGACAGAAGAAATCTATTTTTGGAAGTAATTAGAAAGCTATAAAGCATTAAATGGGAGGCTTGTCTTTAGCATCAGTTTTAAATGTATGTAACATATGACTTTGAAGTTGTATACGCTGATTTGCTTCTTTTGCGTTACAGCATGTTCTTAATATAAAAAAAAATATAGTTATTTTTTTAAAAAAATTTATAAAAATGGGATATTCCTTTTAATATTATTTTAGGACTAAAGTAAAACAAATACATAACTAATGTATTGTTTTATGCATAGAATGGGGATCGATATTAATACGCATATTATCTCTTTAATTAAATAACTAACTTTAACTTACTTTATTAAACATATTATCACTTTCATTAAATTTAATTTCAGAACTACTTAAATTTTTTTTTCGTAGATATAGGAAACATAAATACTTTTTTTTATAGGAATGCAATAATTATATTTAGGAATGCAATTTTAGTTGATCAAACCATAATCTAGAAGCTGAAAACATTATATTGTATTAATTGGGTAACTACTTATGATTATTTGTGGGAAGAAAATTCAATACGTTGCTTTTTTTATTTGTTTACTTTTTTTATGTGAAGGTCTCCTTTTTTTTTTTTTTTTTTTTTAATTTCGTTACCAAGACTTATTAAATCCATTGTATTTTGAAATCTAGAAAACTTAATTACAAACTGAAATATTAAAACTCATTTAAGCGATTATTTTGTAGTTAAATGATTAAATATCTTAAGTGATATATCACTGACATGAGAAGTAGAGTTTCTCTCTAATTCATAAGCTCAATTCCTGTAATAGAGATTTCTACGTAAAGTATATTCGACTACAGCCATGAAAGATAAGACATGAAATTTTCTGAAGAGACTCTGTCCTCAATTTATTCCGGTTTCCTGTCATTGGTTCTAAAATTGAAAGAAAATGGCAAATGGCTTTAAAGAATTAATTTACTGGTTCTAAGAAAATTAAATCATATAAGTATAAACATCTAAGGATCAATAATATTCAAATGATAATCCAAAAATTTCTCTTTAATGCTAGAAATGAAATAATTTTAAAAAAATGACACACTTATTTTTCAAAACAATTCTGGTTATGAATGTAATTGGTAAAAAACTGATTACGCAAGATTTAGCGTCTGCATTTTTGTTTCTTATATTTCGCTCTTTAAATTGTATAATAGAAACTATTTCTTAATACTGAGTTTTTCATTGATTGTATACTTCTCTTTCTAAACAAAAAAATGCAAAATAATATATATATATATATATATATATATATATATATATATATACTGTTATACTTCGTTACGTATTGCTGAGAAGTAACATAAAATTATAAATCAGAAGAGTAGGAAAAGCAAAATATGAAGATATTTTAAAAAAAATTAAACTTTAAAACTTTTTAGAAAATACAAAAGAAGAAAGTAATATATTTGATATCATAACAATCTTTAGATTGTTAAGCAGGGCTATTCTAGAATTATAGACTAGATATCCTCATCAACAAAATATATTATTTAAAATGGCTACAACACAAAAAAATGCAAATTCAAAAAAAAAAAATGCAAATTTAAATCCGAAAAAAAAAATTAAAAACACTAGAAAAGGAAAAAAAAATCTTCAAAATCTAATAGCAAAAACAAACAAACTAGTAATAAAAATCAAGAGTAAAACACTTGGGAGAAAAATAAAGATTATCCAAAAATAACTCTCTAAGTGTCTGAATATTGCAAACAGGAATACAGAGAAATTGAAATAAATTTAAAAA
Organism: Nephila pilipes; assembly: GCA_019974015.1. NCBI lineage: Eukaryota > Metazoa > Arthropoda > Arachnida > Araneae > Nephilidae > Nephila > Nephila pilipes. The sequence goes on from BMAW01104638.1 coordinate 57,841, forward strand.
ATTACAAAACACAAATGGTTTAAATTGAAAAAAAATAATTATTCACTTTATTTACTTGTTATTAATACAATCGTTTCAAGACATAAAAATACTTGGAATGTTGTAAAGAGGCATATTTGTGCTGTAGCTAAATCACTATCAATCTTTGCACGATAGTTAAAATTTTCAAGCTTTGCCAGTTTGAAAACTCTATCTTTAAAAAACTTATTTTTAAATGTTGCCATAACTACCTTATAATGCATATAACTATATATATGCACACACACACACACACATATATATATGTGTGTGTGTGAGTATTATAACAATAAGTAAATTTTCCTTTTTATAGTGTCGTCGCTACAGTAAAAATATTTTTCTTTTAAAACCTCGAAATTTCATGCAATTAAAGAGGGTATTTGCTTGCCCTGTGACTGAGAGGGTGATATTAAAAAAATGTTGGCCGTTACCCTTTTCTCTTAAGACCATTGTATAAAGTTATATAATTTACTGTTTTTAGTTTACATTGTCCCCCAAAGTTTTCATGTTTAATTGACGGAATTAAATAAAATATAATTACCAGATCGGATATCATTTTTGTCCCTTGATTTTGGAGCAATATTACACATTCAATCGCTCATAACTCTTAGGTAAAGTTTGATTATTCTCAATTAAAATCGACTATCTTCTCTTTAGAGTAAGAACGAACATTTATGCAAGCAATTTTAATTTTTAAAAAATATCGCTTTTTGCGCTAGCTTCATATACATAAATCCTGAATTTAGGAGAAATGCTTTTCCACAAATAAAATTTGATATAAAAGTTTATCTTAGTTTATTAATTTGAACTGGAATGAATCATAAATGAAACACACAAATAAAAGAGGAATATCACCTGAAATATTATACCTTTGAATATTCTAACGAATTCATAAGTAATGAAATTTAACTTCAATCTCATAACTATATTTTGTAACTAATACAGATATAATATAATTTTTTAAAAGGTTTGCGTTGATAAGGCTTTCAAATATTTTATTAGCAAACCTGAAATAAGTCACATACATTATCATCGTGTTTTTTAAGTTATTTCATTTTTAAGTTATTTAAGTCGATATTCTGAAGAAACAAAGGAAACTTTTTTTCCTATTATTTTATTTATATAACAGCTATATTCTACCATTCAACGTAATTATATCTACTATTTAGACACTTTTAGTATAACCATCCTCATAGAAATCTGGAGCCTGAAGGGCTAACCACTGCTCCACGGCTGGTTTGACATTCTCATCCTCATCATAGTGCTGTGATCACCTGAATACTTTTTTCAAGCTAATGCAGCCATTGGCCCGACTTTTATTCCGATGAGAGGACTATGTAGGGCAGTCAAGGTCTCTAGCCATATGATGCGATGTGCTATTGGGTTCGACGAGCCATATGTGGCCATACAGTAAAACAATACCTTTATTGAGAATGCCACTCATTTTGTTTTGGATTACGACGTAGTTTAGTTGAAGTGTCACAATACGTCATGGAATTTATTGTGTCACCCAGAGACAAAAATATACAAAAAGCACCTCTGCTTATCTCAAAAGACAATACACAGGATTTTGCATGCTGAAATTGTTTTCTTTAACTTCACTTCATGAAGTGATATTTAATATCTCTATTCAATGAATCACTGTTTTGTTTCCGGTGTCACATTAGTCACATGTCCATACATACTTAATCTGCTAATAAATCTTGGCAAAATTCATACCTTTTGCAATTAGAAAACGAATCACATTGCGTTTATCACTATCGGTGGTGTTTTGAATTTGTAAGGCATTTTAAATGCAATCAAATAAACATAAATACAAACCAATGTTTTTGTGCAAATATCTGTGATTGATCAACAGATATAGTGCACATGATAGGAATGGCGGTAGTTGATTTTCAGCTTACATATTTAAAAAAGGTGCTTACTTATAAAGCACTCCTAGTATAAATGTATCTTTTAAGGTGATATCCTATTTAGTAATTATTTTAAGCAATGCATATTAAGTATGGTATATGTTTATGATTACATACAGTTGAAGTTGTAGTGGAATCAATGACACTTTCTCTATTTTTTTTTTTTAAAATTACTTTAGCAAAGAATGGTTACCAGATTTTTATTTTTAAATTTGCAACAATGCACCTTTATAGTGCTTTTTTCCAGAAAAGTAAGGTTACAGATGGACTGTAACTAATTTCAACTTTTAACCACAAAACTCTTATTAGAAGCACATATTGATTTCTTAAGATGTTTTTTTCAGAATGAATACAATGTATTAAAACATTTTTTAAGTAACTTTGCATACCATAAAACCTTTGCCTTTAAACGTACCTTCGCTTTACTTTGCTGGTACCTTTACTACAAGCTGTAGCCTTTTCGCCATTTGCTTTATAGCCTTACCGTAGCCTTTGCAAACAGCTACTTGCCAAAGCTACCGCGCAAGCCATGGCTAAAGCCGCTAACACACCACCTTGCTGCCGCTGCTGCACCACTTTACCGCCATTTTTGCGTAGCGCAGCGCCATACCTGCTGCATCTTTTTATCGCGCCTTGCTGTTGCAAGCGCCTTGCCATCATGCCGTAAATGCTTGCATTTTGATGAGTTAGAAAGCAAAACATTATTTTAGTTCGGTAATGCTCTACTCAATCAATTTTACTATATTTTCTGACAGAGTTAATTAAAAGAATAGTTATTTAGATGGATTTTTTATGAAGGTGCTTGCCCCTAAAACTGTATGTTGTAATTGGTTTAATTTTTATTTCATAATTAATTTTATAATGCTAGCATTGTTTCTGGAAAAGATAGTATTCCTTATAGTTTATATTGTTATATGCTGAGTCTATTTATTTTATCAAGTGAAATTGTGCATGAAAACAACAGGAAATAACGCCATTTTTTTAGTATGTACTGAAAGTTTCGGTTCTTGAAATATTGTTTCAGTCACAAATTGATAAAAAAAAAAAGAAATATTTACCAAAAGCAAGTGGTTTGGTGTAGAGCATTCTCATTTTATTTAACATAAGATACGTTGGTTAATGTCTTTCATGGAAATTTATCAATATATAAATGCAGTAGAAATAATATGTTGTACTAGTAAATACACTTTTAATAATACGCATTACCGTAGCCCGCTGCTGGCCGTACTTTTTCGTAGCCAGCTTAGTAAAATTACTACAAATAGTACCCGCCCGAGTTCGCGTTTTAGCCGCCGTAAGCATGGCACTTTGAGCACCTTGGTAGCTGCTGCCGTTTACATGGCCTGCAGCAATTATATCAGAAAAAATAGCAAAATATATATATTAAGAAATTATACCTTTATAACATAAAATGGATATTACTACTTTTCTTAATATGCAAAAATGTTTCTAAATTTTAAATTGATATCTAAGTGAACCTTTTATAACTTCATTATATTAATAAATATGAGCCCAAATATGTATCAACTCCTCAAACCTTCTTCTTTATATTTCAAAGACTAGAATTTCATATTAGGAATAATGTACTTTATTAAAGAAATACTCTACAAATTGATTTGTAGACTTTGTAATAAAAGATGCATTTAACCAAACTTTAATATTATTTTCTAGAATCAAGAAAAGTGGGTAGAAACCATATTTAAAATTAAAAATAAAACTGAGGCACAGTTCACTGTAAGAAAAAAAAATTACCATTACTAAATAAAAAAAAAATCAAAAAATAAAACCGTCAGTACTCGTTTTCTCTCCTTACTTCACTTTCAGGTTATTCGATCTTGAAGTATGAACTAAAAGAAAGAAAATGGGTGCGATATTTCCTGAAACTCAAGTTTCCTTGCGTAATAGGCAATGGTAGGCTAAAGAGCCTTAACTTTCTGGGGAATGGTTTCAGTTTTCTCTTTAATTTTTTGGATAGTCAAGAACGAATTCCTGAAATAAAGAACAATTCTGAAGAAAATCTCTCAATTGCTGAGAAACAAAATCTCGCTTGATCTTAAAATTTCCTCTAAAATGTTCTCCTTTTCATTGTATCACAAATTTATTTTCAAAGTTTGCTTTGGCTACCTTTACATTCTTTTACATTTCTTCTGTTTATCATTATTTATTCTTCCATTGAAAAATAAAATTGTATATCAAATGCAGTTAATGTTCGGTTTTTGATTTCTTTAAAACAATAACTTTAATACAGCTCACTCTTTTATGTATGTTTTCTCTCATCTTTCTCTTTCAATTGTGCTTATAAGGCTTCTATTTTTATTATTAGAATTGAATACGTCATCGACTCCGATGTTCGAAATATTTGAATACATAAAATTGCTATTTTAGCATTGATTATAGTAGAATTATTTTCAGTTTAAACTCAATATAAAATTTAAATTTGGTTTTGAATTAAGCATGTATTTATTTAGAAGATTATGCTTCTCATTTTTTTTTTAAAATTATCACTTGAGAACGTATAGATAATTAAAACAAAATTGATACTACTCGAACACTTTATGTATAGTTTTTTCCAAATTTAAATCTGGAGATGTATTCTGAAATATATGTTTCGGGTTTAATGATGATTTGTTTATATTTAAGTATTCTATTTCGCTGTTCAGAATAAATGTCCAGTAAAAGATATATTGTGCATTAATAGAGTTAAAGTTAACTCCTCGATTCATTATGTAGAGGAATTTTAATTGATCATTTTTCGAAACGGTTACATCCTTCGTTATTGAATTTGGTCTAAACTTCACAAAAGAATTCAAAATACAATAACCACCAACTATTGTGTTCTATTTTTTGTATTGTATTTTGTTTTCAGTAATATCACAATGAGATATTAATAAAACAAACCAAATCAAATATACCATTTCTATTCATAGTAAAGATTACATATTTAATGCCTTATCCAGCTTACCCGTAAGGACATAATCATGCTTAATCATTTTGTATAGATTTGATGCCTTTCTTTAAAATTTCACAAAGATACAGGGACTTATTTGCTTTTTAATCTATTATAATCTTCATAAATCAGTTATTAATTAATAAATCAATTTTTACAAAGTAATATATATATCCTCAGAGCATAATGTTTGTAATATAATTAAATTTTATTTATTTGAAAAAATTTGATTTTTTCGAATAAAAATTTACCTCATTTTCCTACATAAATGTGTCTCGGATTGATATTATTTACCTTAAATTAAAATAAGTCATATTCAATGCAAATTCGTACCTTTTCGAATACGTCATTCCTGAATATAAAAATACTTTTTTTAGACTAAATTTTTTTATTACTTCATTGTGAATATTGTTTGTTACCCTCTTAATTTGTATAAAAGTTAAAACAGATTTCGTGAGAAAAAGTTTATTTAAAAAAAAAAAGAATTGGTATGTGTTTCATATAATAGAGAACCAAACTCTTGAGAATTCTTTCTTCCTCATTACTCAGCGTACTGATTGGAAGATTCTTTTATTCAGGATAGTGAGTTTTATGAGTATTGTTTTGGTCGATGTGAAACACATACCTATGGTTCAAAAGAGGGCATTGAATTAGTGTATTGAATTTTTCAAGCATTTTTCGAATTGAAGCATAATTATACATGCACCATTACAAATGAAATTGATGATAGGAAAAGCATAATTATTAGCTATTTAAAATAATTTTGCACACTAGCTTTTGTCTTCAATGCGTAGCCCAGTTTTGCTGCTTTTAGTTTACATTTCTAAATAGTTAATTGGGTGCAGTGAAATGGAGTTAAAATTTCTAATGTTTTGTTTTACTTCAAAGTTACATTTTCTATTTTACAAATTTACTAGAAAAAAATTTTCGAAAGTATCTTGCTTTCAATAAGACGTTTTCATAAAACTTATTTATAAGTCACGTTTAATTATTTTACTGTATTGAGAAAATCCAATAATACCATAGTTTGTGATCTTAACATATATTAAATACATATCTTGCAAAATTTTTTGCGTTATTATTACTTGTTTTTTCATTTGAATTTTTTCGATAAATGCTGGGCTACTTTGCCCGCACTTTAAAAGCTACATATGCCCATTTCGCCTTCAAACATACTTGCCGCTCAAAACCATGCCATTTTCGCTTGCTTCCGTGGCCCCAAAGCTACTGCCATTTTACCCTTTTAGCGCACGACAAAGCTGCTGAGCATGCAAGCTGGCAAAGTACTTTGCGTACCGTTTGCTTTTGCAGCACATACATAGCCAAAATATGTTGCTCCAGCTGTAAAACATATTTGAGCAGCTATACTGCAAAGTAGCAGCTCGCTTGCACATTTTTTTTCTTGAGCCTTAGCTATGCAGCCAAGTACATATGCTGCCATTTTAGCCGCCATTTACTAAAAGCATGCCATATACTGGCCTTCGTATTACAAAACCTTTTTTGCTTCCGGCTTTACCGCGGCAAAACACCTGCTCTGCCGTAAAGCCAAACTGCTGCCTTGGCTGTGAAACACTGCAAAAGCAAAGCGCCATACCGTAGTACCATGCCGCCCTTGCCGCTAACAAAACACTTCTTTGTCGCTGCCTTTACTGCCATTGCTGCCCCGCGCATAGCCGTACATGGCAGCAGAAGAATATAACCCATGGTCTCCTACAATCACATAGAACATTCGTTCAATGTGATTGTAGAGAACATGTCAGATATATACATACTTTTCAGATTATTTCTGAAAAAATCTCTGTATAAAGATAACCATCGCTCAAATTAGTACAATCATACGTAAGACTCAGAACAAATCAACAAAGGGCATGAAAATATACCCACGAAACTGAAGACATATGCCTATATTAGAAACTGACCGGATACATTTGATACCCGGGCATATTTATAAAAAAACAACCATTTTATTAAACCTTTTTTGAACTGACATTCTCACTCACATTTATTTATGACCATACAGAGATTACTCCTAGTGTTCTACAGGCATCTGGTATGCCTTTCTGAGACATTCAGGCCTTTGGGACTTCATAAAATACTTTACATTATCTGTGGATACGGTGAAGACGCCACCATAGGTATCAATATAAGAGTAAGTCTTTAAAAAAGCATAGAATATTTAAAAAAGAAAACCAGAATATTTTTCTAGTATTTTAAAAATTCAAATTAAGCTCAAGACATGTTTAATAAACATATTGCATCATATAAATTCGATTGAAAAGTTGCATTTGAAACTTTTATCACAATTCTATATATTCATTCGAAATTAAGATTCTTTTACTTAAATATATATTAATTATTAAATTTTCATATAACTCTTTTCGTAGTACTATGTTGATATTAATTGATAAGAGTCAAATTCAATATTTTCGAATGAGAAAATATGTCCGTTTTCCTTTCCGACACGCACTGAGTACCTCAAATCTAGCGCAAAACAATTTTTCAACACAATAGTAAGTATTCAAACCAAAATAATAACATTCTGGAAGCAGGAATATCAGAAAGTGCTTTTTTGATAAAGTTTTCGTTAATCGTACATTTCATATTTAACTATGACAGAGCTAAATATAGCTTGCTAACGAATATTTGATTAAATATGTTGACGCTGGCGAAATCGTGCAAAGAATGCAAAATATTTTCGTTCTTTGTTGCTAATTTCAAAGCATCACACGCCAATTATATTTTTAAAATACTTACTTTTATTTATGCGCATTTAAAATATATAAAGTATACTATTTTGTGATTTTAGTATTGGATCCGGATAAATAATTGCTTGATTTTGGAAAGGAAAAGAAACCAATTTATTAGAGTATATCAGTTTTTCAATAAAGTTAACACTTTTACATTAATAAGATTACATAGAGACCCCACACACACACAGAAGTCTGATTAGAAAAAACCCTCAAAATTTCTGTAGATATAGATTTGTTTGAAAGGATGCTGACTGAAATAATGTTGCAAAAAAAATGTAACTTGAACACACTACTTATGCTGTTTAAATATAGTAGAAATGAAATTTAAGATATTGTTAGTCATTTAATCATTTTTTGAGACTTAGAAATCTATCATTATTTACTTTAGAATTGATAATTTGAAACCCCACTTCGTTGCAAGGTCAGTTGATCTGGTTGGTAGTCAACAAACTAGAACATCATCGGATCTACATAGACTTACGTACCCTTTTACCAACATCTTTAACAGCAGGCACAAGTAATTCATTCCTTTATTTGTCCGTTATTGGAGTCCTTTTGCTCTTGTTGCTGTTGTGGTGGGCTTGCGTTGGTGTTTTCAGTACGTTTTATTTCCTAGAATGTCTTTAGCAACTTTGAGGATATTTTCTGAGATATATTTTTTGGTAAAGCTGTTTTTTATTGGCTTGTGGTGGTTGTTATGTATGTATGTATATGTAGCATATGTATATATATATATATATATAATATATGTATATATAGCCTGTTGTATTGAGGTGTCGTTTTGGATAGTAATTTTACATTGTCGTCCATCGAGTCTCATGCACCACTTTTGTCATGTGGATGTTTTAATATTAAAATCCAAAATCGTGAGAGGATTCAATTAAGTGCGTGAAACCTACTTGCATTGGTTTCATGAGGTGGGAAGTCTTGTTAGACACACAGAGCCAAATTTCTACTTTGGGGAGTATATTTTATTTGAGTACTTTTATGCCAGATGTTCTGTCATCTACACATTTTAATTTCCTGGGTTAGGTTTCTGATTTTAATTTCCTGGAGTTCTGGCAGCTTGGTGGTTAATCTTGCTGGCTTGGTATCGAACTCTCTCTATCTTCGGATCTCGAAAAAACTCGTTCAGTGGGCCTCTGTGATTGCTTTTAACAAGCGAGCTAGCTGCTGAGATTTCTTCTTGCTTTCGAATGTTGGAGTCAAGCAGGTGCTTGAATCACTGCAGGTCAATTCAATATTTATGAAAATTAATAAGCCAAATTTTTTTGAATTGATGAGGCCGTATTTATAAAAATGCTTATGAAGTAATATTTAAATGATTGAGGATTATCATATTTTTAAAAAAAATGTAATTGATAAACATTAACTGAATTCATATACACAATAATATACACTGAATAGTAATAATCTCTTGAAATGGATTACATTTTGGAAGCATTAGGAATCAAAGAAAGCTATTTTTTATTTTTTTTTTTACATAGTTTTATTTTTTAAAAGTTATATATATTCCTAAAATACCAGTTATGAAAATGAAGTATTGACATTTATTCTTTGAATACATTTTAGAATGGTTAAATATTTAGTGATTCCTTTTATTAAGCAGATATACTTGAAGTAAAATGTATACTTCATTTTAAAACTACTCAAAGAGACAATTTTAATGAAATAAGTACTTGGATAATACAAATAATTCAGAAACGATTTTTCAGGCTACTTATTTATTTAATAAATTATAACTTTATTTTATTAGTATGATTAGAAAAAATGAGTGGTAACTTCTATTATCATGAAATCTTGACGACTATAAATTTATGACTTTATAATTTTAAATATGGCACAAAATAGAAGACAGTTGCCCCATTTTATAATTCTTTAAATATTGTCATTTCTTTCATATCTATGACATTTACTTGAAATAGATAACATTATTATTTTTTTATTCTAATAATGCAATCTTGTTCAAAAATCAAGTAAAAATTTTAAAAATAAACAAAATCACTTGGCTAACAAATCAGCATAATAAATAAGAATAATGAGGCATAAGACATGAAATTGCAGAATTCTACAACATTTATAAACCAATCAACTAGAGTTAACAATAAAACATTTATCACCTTTTAAAATATTAGCAAATTACTGTATTTCTCAAAAAAAATTTAATTATAATCCCGTAAGAATTTTTATGATACCCATACGAAAAAGGTTATCCTCCATCAATTGGTGAAAATATTTTAGATCTTAAGACAAATTGAATTTCTGTTCTTCCGTTTCTTTCGTAAATGAATTAGACAGATTTTCTAAAACCTAAGAATCGAGATTTTAAAATGATTTAAGTAAAATTTAACAACTGTAATGTTATAGTAAAGTGGTTTTATTTATCTTAATTGTAGCTCTACATGATTTGGATTTTATTATTACGTTTAAACACTAAACATGCTGTGTGAGAAATAATTTGATTCAGCAATAATTAATGACTTTAGAGCTAGGTGCACTTTGATGAAGTTTTGGACACTATTATAAATTTTGAATACCAGTCAGCCTACAAAAATGTACTGTTTACATAATATCAGACATATTTGCAATTACCTTCATTTTGCGAAACGAGCCCAATTTTGTACATTGAAACATCTCGTACAAATATTTAAAAAATCCGTGTATGTTGAATAGTTTATAAAGTATTTTTTACAGAAAATAGTTTTTACCATCGTAAAATATATTTTCTAAAATTAGATTTAATTTAGTTTCTAATTGGAAAAAACAAATTACATCTCTTGCAAAATTATAATTTAGTTTGTTTCAGTATTTATAAAATAAAATGCATTTAAGTTTTCAAAAAAACTACATTTGCATTTTATTAGAAATCCACATAAAAAATTTAGAAGTGAGAATCTTATTTTTTTAACAAAATATTTTAAAGTATTATTAACACATATTTCAGTGAAATGTTTTTTCTTTGAAGACATATGTAAAATACTTACTTTTATACAAAAAAGTAATAATCCATCTTTTAAATAAAAAAAAAAAAAAACGATGTTAGTAATTTTTTTTCAAGTTGAACCATCCATATATTCTGTTCTTAATTTTAGTAAGCATAATGTTCTTGAAAATTATTTCACATCATTTTCTTTAAAAAGAAAGATAATAACAAAAATACTTTCAAATAGAAATACTAGGAATTAACTAATCTCAAGATAATGCGTCATAAAAGCAAGTTATTCAATGCTTTAGTTTTATTAACGTCATACTAGAAGCAACAAGAGACTCACCAACGTGGATATCGTAGATTTGAATATCAGTTCAGAAATGACGAAGACGACACCTCCAGCTGGCATCCTCTCTAACTTCCACCACGCCAACTTGGGAGGACTTAGAGCCCCAAAAAAAAATTTAACGGCATCAGCTCCTGCTACATGGCGAGGAGTCTTTGAAGTACCAATAATCAGACCCGCAACTGAACGAAATCACCGGCACAGATGAAGCCATGACCACTAGACTACCGATGCCACAATTAGATTTACAATTCAAGGATTATACAACAAATAATATAAACAATTTAAATTCAATGCTGGTTATGGCCCAGATGATTTATTTGGATGCGGAAATGTTAAATGTAAATTACCATTTTAAATGACCAGATTTTTTTTATTGTTCGTGTGCATAAAAACGGCTTTCATTACCTGAAAAAAAAAGACTATTATAATATCAATTTTTTAGTAGTAAGGTTCTAAATATGTACACACATAAGCATATTGTAGCAATGATTGTGATAAAATATAATTTTAATTTGAGTAATTTATATTTAAAGTATTCCATTTTCAATATAATTAAATTTTTTAAAATAAATTTAATTCATTTTTTTAAAAAAAAAATTATAGCATTGACCATAATTTGTATTTTTATCAGCAATTGATCACTGATTAATTTATAAATTAGTAAAGCTAAAGAAGAAAAAATCCATAAAAATAAGAATACACTTTTAATAGTCATTAAGAATATTAAATTTCATTTATAAATATAATTATTTTGATAATTCATCATAAGATATTTGAAACTTCAAAAATAATTGAAATAATTTGAATAGTCATTTTGCCTTATTTAGTAAAATTTAAAAGTAAATGAATGAATATTCCCAGATTATTTTCTCTTATAATTTTTAACCTTCTGTAAGTTTTGTTATTCCTAGGTGCATAAACCTACGTAACAATATATCACATACGGATTTAAATAATATATGAGAGCCATTAACGTTCCTGATTCTTGGCAGAAAGCCAATTTTTTATTTAATTTTGAACGCTATAATTTTAGGTTTATATTTCTAGCAGATTAAGGTATTTAAAAAAATGGAAGAAAATAATTCGAATCTAGAATATTGATAAAAAAGAAACCAGTACAGTGATAACTTTATATATATATTTTTTTGACATTCTTTCGTATTTATACAAAATTATTATTTATTTCATAAATATAGATACTTGCTAATGATTAATGTTATAAAATAGTAATTAAAATAAAATTTCATACTTATTGATTGGTATAAGTAAACAAATTGTCAGTAGTTTTAAAATTATTTGATGATTTAATTATTTTTAACACAATACGACACAAATGAAATATTTCTGTTTCATTTTATCTTAATACAGATATTTTCTAAGCTTTTATTTGAAAACAAATAATTATAATATTTTAGCTTAAAACAAACGTACCTAATATTATATTGTATAGGATTTACTATTTTAAGCTGAAAAAAACATTTTGATGTTATTCGTTATCATAATTTTTACCAAACATTCTTTTACTATCTTGTGGGCAATAGATTTCTTGAAAATACATACAGTAATATTTTTTTGAAAAGTCTATCAATAAATAAAAAAGTCCTTAATTTAGATAATTTGAACATGTTACATTTAATTCCTTTTGTTTTTTAAGATTAACCCCTTAACTGTGACATATATTTCAAAAAAAAATGGACCATAAATGGAAGATTTTTTTGACTGACTTTAATTTGTTCCTTTATATATTATAAAAGAATTTAGAAAATGGTTTTATTACAAAAATAAAATTTTAAATATACCTATTATTAAAACTTAATTAATTAATTAAAATTAATACCTAATTAATTAAAAATACCTGAACTGTACTCCATATCGATTGTCTGAGATCGGACATTGCGAAAAAAAAATTACTGCGCAAAACTCACTGAAAAGCAGCAAAACTAAACGAGAAAAGGATACTCTGCCTTTGTTTATCAATCCAAGTATGTCTTTAATTATCTGTAGAACCACATTTTCTCTCCCTCGACCGAAGTCGTAATCGGTGAAAAACTAGGACCACTAATATTGCCATCTATTAAGAAAATAGTGAGTTAAATATCCTAAATTAGAAACGAACTCGGCTCGGACTTCACAAAATAAGAAAAGTTAATTTTTCTCTGACCAAAAGAATCAGTTCATTTTATCTAAAATTCTGCACATGTAGTATTGCCCCAACTGCGTTCGGGCGACACTGGCAAGGGTTAAAGATGCAAGTTAAATAGACAAAGTTAAATTAAAACATTGAATGCTGTATTTAAAGAGATTACTGTTATGTAAGTCTATTTTCTACGTATCAGAATCTAAATGTAATTAAAACAGTAACGTACCTTTCTTTCTAATTTTTCCTAATACGTGGAAGAAATTTAACATTTAAATATTGTCAGACATGACAAGGAATTCTAGTCATTATTTACTGTACTATATTTTGCATTTTTTTTATATGTCTTACGTTGATCTCTAATCGATGTATTTCTATTTCATATTCAATATATGTTGAAAGATAAGATACTCACATTACTGCGTTGCAGATGTGCTTTTAACGATTTTTCGGCTGATACAGCACTTGTATCTCACCAGTAGTCATTTACATGCCTCATTTCGGGTTAGATGATCTGAACGCAATTGATTTTCATTGGCATAGAAAAGAACTGGTTTTTATCCTTCCTTATACTTCCATTTGACAAGAGTAGCTCCATGCGTGTATCAAAAGATAGATGTCAAATAATTCCGACAGAGAAGAAATCTATTTATTGAGTAATTTACGAAATACTAAACATTAAATGGAAGCTTGTCTTTAGCATCAGTTTTAAATGTATGTAACATATGACTTTGAAGTTGTATACGCTGATTTGCTTCTTTTGCGTTACAGCATGTTCGTAATATAAAAAAAAAAATATGGTTATTTTTTTTTAAAAAATTTATTATAAAATGGGATATTCCTTTTAATATTATTTTAGGACTAAAATCAAACAAATACATAACTAATGTATTGTTTTTTATGCATAGAATGGGGATCGATATTAATACGCATATTATCTTTGAATTAAATAACTAACTTTAACTACTTTTATTCGTATATTATCACTTTCATTAAATTTAATTTCAGAACTACTTGATTTTTTTTTTCGTAGATATAGGCTTATAAATACTTTTTTTTTTTATAGGAATGCAATAATTATATTTAGGAATGCAATTTTAGTTGATCAAATACATAATCTAGAAGCTAAAAGCTTATTATATTGTATTAATTGGGTAACTACTTATGATTATTTGTGGGAAGAAAATTCAATACGTTGCTTTTTTTTTATTTGTTTACTTTTTTTTTATGTGAAGGTCTCCTTTTTTTTTTTTTTTTTAATTTCGTTACCGAACTTATTAAATCAAAGTTGTATTTTGAGAATCTAGAAAACTTAATTACAAACTTCAAAATATTAAAACTCATTTAACTGATTATTTTGTAGTTAAATGATTAAAATATCTTAAGTGATATATCACTGACATGAAGAAGTGAGTTTCTCTCTAATTCCTTTGACTCAATTCCTGTAATAGAGATTTCTACGTAATTATATTCGACTACAGCCATGAAGATAAGACATGAAATTTTCTGAGAAGAGACTCTGTCCTCAATTTATTCCGGTTTCCTGTCATTGGTTCTAAAATTGAAGAAAATGGCAAATGGCTTTAAAGAAGTGGTACTAGTTCTAGAAAAAAGAATTAAATCATATAAGTATAAAACATCTAAGGATCAATAATATTCAAATGATAATCAAAATTTCTCTTTAATGCTGAAATGAAATAATTTTTAAAAAATGACACACTTATTTTTCAAAACAATTCTGGTTATGAATGTAATTGGTAAAACTGATTACATAAGATTTGGCGTCTGCATTTTTGTTTCTTATATTATTTCGCTCTAAATTGTATAATAGAAACTATTTCTTAATACTGAGTTTTTTTGTTGATTGTATACTTCTCTTTCTAAAACAAAAAATGCAAAATAATATATATATATATATATATATATATATATATATATATATAATAATAA
>BMAW01104638.1:72858-137271 GCA_019974015.1 Nephila pilipes
TGTGTGTGTGTGTGTGTGTGTGTGTGTGAGAGAGAGAGAGAGAGAGAGAGAGAGAGAGTCATTAAAATAAATTAATACTTAACTTTTTCAAAATAATTTGTATTCAGTTCAATAGGTATGCTTAAATAAAGTAATGAACATTTATTTTTATAACCTATTGTTCGATAAAATTACAATATCACAAAGTGTTCAACTTTGGAGAGTTTTTTTTTTCTTTTCTTCATTGCAATAGTGTCACTTGAATAATAAAATGACCTTCATTTGATTGAATACTGCCATTTCAGTGCTTTCTACTACGTTAAATTAATGTTCTTTAAGTTAAATATTCTGTCTTGGGGGTACAAAGAAGTCTAATGGACTCAAATCATGAAAATTAGGATGGCAGAGAGCCATAGGAATATTTTAACTTGCTGAAAACCCAAATCCCACCAGATATTTTTGTTTCTACACATCACCTTCTTGGAAACACCTTCCCACGTGTTTTAATCATTCCTAAACTAGTGGTCAAAATCTTACGAATGGTGATATAAATCAAATTAAACTCTTCTGTAATCTGTCACTTGACGATAAAACCATGCAAAATCCCCGGTTATGGCAATATTTTTATGAGCTCTCTTGCACCTGCAAACAAGGGTGCCTGTCAAAACATTATTTTCTTTAGTTTTCTGAAACTTTGCCAATATATTTATTGCACTATCATGAATTCTGATTGCGAAATGTTGTTCAAAGCCACTCATTTTGAGAACGCATTAGGAAAAAAAAGAGCTTAGAAAAAATATTATGGAAAACTATGTTACCGTATGGAATTCAGACTGATACTTGCAGTCGATCATATGTTCCTTCACCCTGCCAACTAAATTAGAAATGAACATTGGGCGTGTGTTACAATCCACGTTCTTATTATCAAATTCCAGATCGAACGCTGCACTTCTAGTCTAATTATTTTATTTATATACCTTGTTTATAGAAGTCACAGCATATTTTCTTCAAAACAATTCATTAAAAAATATTTTACTTCTTATCTTACAAAATTCTATATAAATTTACAGTTGTATACGTAAAAATGTTTTACTTAAAAAGTTCAATTAAAAATATAATAAAATAAACATATCCAATTGTAACAAAACAAAGTAACTCTTGAACATTGGGTTCCTGTACAACACATTGAAAAAGTTACTTTCCTGTCCTGAATTATTTTTCATGAAGCATCATATTATTTCAAATTGATGAAAGTATTAAAATAGCCTACTATGAATATCAAGATTTGAAACTTCGAGATTCATTAAGCTAAAACGTCTCCCTTATTTCCGCAATGAGTTTCCAATTACCATAACTTCAAATTAAAATCTTTCGTAATCTGTTTTTTGTTATATATTCATTTATGATAAAGTGACAAAAAATTCAAAATACAGATTATTGAAATTTATTTAAAATTACATTGATTGGAGTGTACAGTTAATATTAAAAGAAAAACTCATTCATTCATATTAGTTTACTCATTATTATTGTATTAGTCATATATATCTAATGTTTCATGTTTACTTAAGCTTCCTGAAATATCAGGTTGAGACATCTACTCATTGTTTCATGAAGAGAATATTAATAAGGAGAGTTGAATTACAGTTTCAAATGTCTGTAAACACATTCTTTAGAAACGCAAAGCATGTATAAATCAATTAGATCGAAACAATGTTTAATAACTACTTCCTCGTTGCAAAATTTTAATTAACAAAGAAATAAAATATCTCTATAATTCTTTGTAACATAATTATTTCTATTTTCTTAAATATATAATGTATGCAACTAACTAATGTGACAGAATATTTTGATTGTTACATTTTAAATATAGTCACAGAAACTTAAGAAGTCACAAAAATAATAAATTCAATTAATTGTATTTCTACATATCATGTAATCTTATTTGCCTTTCACCTTCTGTAATTCAAAACTGTAGCGTATTTTAACTACACAGTTTTATCCAGATTTTCTTAAAATATCCGATCTCTTATTTTAAGTCCTTTCTTAGTGCGTGGGATTTAAATTTAAATAAGCTTTTGTTCCTTTAACTTGGATAGAATGTCAGAAAGTTAGCAAACATATGTAACACTGAGTAGTTTCGTAACAGAATTAGGTTCTCCATCTTAATGGAAGATTTATAAATCTCCTAACTCAAAGAAAAGCAGAAATTTCATTGCTTTCTATCATAGGATCTTATGTTATTTTTTAGTATACTGTTTGAGTTTGTGCTTCTAAATTATATGTTATTTTTCTTTATACTCCAAGGTGCTTTCACAATATTTTAATAGAATCGCTTAATGCATTATTCGACTTTTAATGTTTTCCTCTAAGATAGCTAAACCTTAATGGATTTTTGAATAAGATTACTCAAACAGATATAAATACTAGATGCAGTTGTATGTATAATATTAATTAAAACTTCAAAATTATTGGTAATTAAAACTGACAATTTTTGTAGAGGAAGTTATGAGTGGAAGTGATGTATACCGGTACAAACACAACGATATTGATGCATGAAAGCAAGAAAAAATACACTATTTGCTTACGATATCCTCTCAAAGGGCAATTTTGCACACCAATATTTAAAATAAAATTACGACAACCAACAGTAATACAAGGTTAGAAGCAATGATAGAGAGATTAGTGAACAGTTCTAAAGATGCATTGAGTTTTATTATACACGAGTATTGAGTTCAACAGAAAAGTTACCTGCAATTTTATAAACAATTATAATATTAAATTGGGTAGGCATGAAATATGCACATTTGTATTCACAGTAGTAAGAAGTTATGTTAGACATGAAAAATAAGTTCAAAATATAGAGAAAAGCTGGAACTGTCCATAAGTCTGACGGTTGAGGGAAAAATGTAAGGAGTTGATATAAGAACTTCTATTTAACGTGGTTTTCAGCCATAAATGCTCCATATGTTATCCATAACCGGTGCAGTCGTGTTTTTACACCTAAACATGACTACATGGAAAACAATTTTAACTATATTAACGGCTACCTAAAGCAATTTAGCATCTATCAATACTGGTAAGGCATTGGGAATTTTTCTGTAGTAATATGATTTGCATCGTATGACGCCAAATGGTAAATTTCCATATTAGATAAATATTTTATCGCTTGCATTTTAAAATTGCAATAGCATCACGCACCATTATAATTTTCACTTATTAAAAATGTTGATGTAGTATTTAACAATACTTATGTGTCCTAATTTCGTGTTGTGTGAAAGATATGCACACGTCATTACAATACTAGGAGAATTGCTTGGATTAATGCCTTCAATTGTTCTCATTTTGAACTATTTTCATATTATACAAAGTTCTTTACTACGATGCACATAAAATTGCAAACTGCATGACTTTTTGATTCATAGGCCCATTTTCTAATCGATTTTTGCATTCATATCAAACTTTTAATGCATTCGGTATATACGTTGTGACTTCAGCTCAGTGTTTCGTTGTATTAATTATATATTCAAAGTTATCAAGCTAGATAATTTTGGTATTAAGAGCTGAAATAATCATTATGATATTCAAAAAACATCCTTTATATTTACTAAATTTTTTGAACAAAGTTCTTAATTAAACTTGTGGTGGAATAGTATTCATATTTGCCTCTTGTTCCATAACTCAATCAAATATACTAACTCTAAAAAGTCAGTAACTTAAACAAAAAGACGTTAGACAAATCTCACGCACAATATTTATTCCACAGACTTATACTGTAATGACAAATGAATTCCTGCTCTCCAAGGTAACACCCTAGATAGATTCACCCGTCTCACTAATACCGCATTGAGAGTCTCTTACGAAACACCAAGCTGGAGGTTGACTTGTTTTCTTTACTTCACCACGGCTACAATTGGTTGTAGCAGTTCTTGATCTAGTCTACCACCTGTAAGGCATATATTCTACGCTAGAATCTCTCGACCTCTATCGTGAGAATCTCGCTTTTCTTATATACTTTCCAATCAAGTTCAGTTCACGATACTTCTAACTACCTGCCTCTAATTTACCTAATCACGTTTCATTTTGGTTGGGAATTAATTGCTTAGTTCGTGCAATCAATCTTAATTAAAAGTCCCCAAGGTTAGTGAAGAGAAAACCGCGAATAGCCCAACGTCACAAATTGTAATATATATGCTTTTAGCTTTGAAATACCATTTTTAAGCAAAATCATGTCATTCCATGTTTCTGTCAAGAGCATAAAAAATCTAGAAGTGGAATTTTAATATTCACTTCTAATATGGAAGAATGTTTTGAAAGAAATTTCAGTTAAATTAAAATTGATGAAATTTGATTCCCTTTATAAATGAATTTCATTAAAATTATTCGTATAAAATTAACTGGCAAGATTTTCTATAAAATTTTGAAAACTTTCAAGTATTCGAATAAACAGAATTTGAGTTATCATTTCAATTTAATTTTTAAATGTTCATTGATATTTTTAACGATATTGACTTTTTAGAAATAAGTTCATGATTTTAAATACTTAAAAATTATAATTTTTAAACATTACATGCTTCATTCGTTCTGCTAATGAGTGTGTTCTGCATTTCACGCAACCTTCTTAATTTAGAGAACTATCTTTTGAGCATGAAAAAAGAATAAGGTACTTTGTTAATTCATTGTAGCACTATGATTAACAACAGCTGCTTTTTTGATCATCCTTTAAGGTAACATTACATCTTAGAAGAAAGGTTTTTGAATTGACAAAAATTTTGCCTACAAATGCATATTTTATGACCTTATCTGGTTTCAAAATTAAAAAAAAAAAACACCCAAGGGAAGTTTCGTAAAAGTATAATTTTACTGTAAAAAGCGTATTTTATACAAATATAAGCAAACATTAAGGCTTTCAATAAAACATGATAACTCAAAAGAAAATAAATATATTCACATTTCGTAAAATGAATAATTTAGAATTTAACATTACGTAGAGAATAGATTATTATTTTGATAATATAGGAAACTGTGGTGGTTAAATTTATAGAAAAATGTATATTTGTATGTATAAATGTATAAAAATATCAAAATGTATACATTTTCCTATAATTAAATTTATAGGAAAAAGTGGTGGTTTTGATTTATAATATTAAATGAAATATACATCCATATTTTTTTAATATTAAACAACTGAGTTGAGTTAAATATACCCACTAAATCATTTTGTTCCGAAAGACATAGAAATATATAAAATTCTTTTCCAGATTACATTCATTTCATGTATCAATTTTTAAAAAAATATTTAAAAAATTACAATCATTTAAATTCTAGGGTAAATTGCGAAATCATAGTTACTTATTTGTAAGTCTGTAATATGAATTGTTGAATAAACTGGTAGTACCTAATTATGTTCCGGGAGAAAATTATCTTGACCACTAGACCATTAATTTCTAGTGATAGAAATTGGGATAGTTCTGCATAGTGTTCGGTCAAAAGAGAACTTGTTATCGTTTCCAAGTATGCTTTGCTGAAATCAAAATAATAGATAAATGCGTTTTCATTTGGATGTGAGTTCTATAGATTTATTATGTTTGTTATAAAACTGCATTTTAATTTCAACATGAATCCATTGAATATTAATTTAAATCAAGATTCATTGTAATGTTTATGAAAACTGAATTATAAGGCATAGGTTGCACATTATTATTATCTATAGTTTAAAAGAAATTAAATAAGTTAATCAATAATCTTTCGATTTATTGGTATTCAATTACTTTATCAACATATGTAAAAAAATATTTTATTCCGATGACCATATGAAAAGTCCACTAAATAATTATTTTTTTTAGTTCAGTTGCTATTATGATACAATAATACTAATTACCAAAATACTTTCAAATTCACCTATGTGAATCTCTACTCAGATAATCTATTAAATCTGATTAATTTGCCAAAAGAGCATGAATTTCTACAAAACTTAATTAATTTATTAATCTACTTATGAAATGAAAAATATATTTTTTTTCTTTGAAAGGGATGAACTATTATTTTAATTAATAGATTATATGCAACAATTCTAATATAATAGCACTTTTAAGAAGTAATTCTCGCAGTCATATATTAAAAAAGGGTTCCACGAATTGTGTAGGAAAATTTCTGATTAATATTATACCACAAAAAACTAAATCAATTATTTAATTTTTAGATAACTATTTATATTTATCGAGCTCAAAATTCTGCCTAAGGGACAAAATAATGTTAATAAATTTAGTCTACACTAAATTGTGTTTAGAGTGTACTTGAAAATGAATAATAATTAAGAGTTTGTTTTATACTGGCTGGTTTTGGAAATGAAGTAAATTCTTTTAACAAGAATCTTTTGTTTACGCAGATATTGAAATGTTGATTAGAATAGTGACAAATATTATTTATAAAATTTAAATTTTTAGATTAATTAAAAACGTATGACATTTTAAATCAAAAATTCCATGTGTGTTTGTTTCTGTTTGCGTGTGTGTATACACTCATTATTAGACGAAATTACACCTAGAAGGATATTCAAAAGTAAGTTAGAACACCCCAACAACAAGAAATGATCCGAAACTGAGCGTGGGTGTTATAAAACTTAAAGTTGAAAATACAAAATGATTACAATACTCAAGAAGATATCATGTTGCCATTAATTTTAATGTATTCTGTGATATGTTTTGGCATGGAATCATAGACGATGTCTTCATTCAACTAACACGAAGTAGATTTAACTTCAGGATTCAGATCATGTAACTTTTTTGGTAGTAATGCAATCTTAACAGAACGGCCTATAGCATTTGATAAGTTTTCCATCTTCGATAGATTTGGTGGCGGTCAAGATCTTGAGATACCAGCGGAATGAACACGAGGGTTTTGTTGTTTAATAAAGAAACAGAGATGGTGTTCACAAAAAAAATTGGTCAGCGATCGAAGGAATTCATTAAAGAACCTTCAGGCCGTCAAAGTTGATCTGCTTAAGAGCAAATTTGTGAGCAAGCATTGTACAAAATCCCACGCTTTACCAACACACTCTAATGTATAGATGAGTGAAAAGAAATTGTCCATTGTACTGCTGAAAGCCTTGTCTCTTCTCATCATGGTTATCATCATCATCAAGATATCACAAAATATTATCATCCAGATATCACAAAAAATGACACGCTTGGCTCCATGCAGCTCTTTGTTGTCTCTGGAGAAGTTCCTGCTATGTCACGGGCAATATCCATTATGGTCTCCGTTGAAGCAATTTAGAAGCACGCAGCCGTTTGCTAATGGTACTACAACTCACAGGAGGATACAAAGAGAGCGTCAGTATTCGCATAATGTCCTGAATTGTGGCCAGTGGTGAGCTTCACATTTGACGGACAATTCTTAGATCTTCCCTAACTGTAGTCAGTGTAGTTCTCCAAAACCCTACTTGTCGTGGGATATAATTTCCTTGAAACGAATTTCGCCAACTGCGTGAAACTGTTACATTTGAATGTGTACTCACTCCGACGGAACGGCCATCCGCTTTTCGTCCTGTTGTAGTTATCTTCTGAAAAGCATTTTAAACTCAAAACTATATATTCAAATCAAAACACTTGTTAAAATCGAAACTGCTCACTTTGGGAGAACATTTAAGACGCAATTAGAAGCAAGGTAAGCAACGTGTTTCTTAACATCATTTGTGACGATGCGGCTGACACATTGTGCATTTGCTCATCTAACAGGACGGAAGCCATTTTTTTTTAATTTGCACTTGGTACCTTGTCTCCTTCCGTGTGCAACTTTCTTTTGAAGATAAATACACACACACACACACACACACACACACACATATATATATATATATATATATATATATATATATATATATTGATACGAAATCTAGATAATGTTTCCCTGCAACATCTCTCTCTTAAGGGAAATAGATATTTACATAGATAGCGTTAGTCGTCTAGGAAAGCTTAAACAATGACCTCCGAACCTTAGCAACGAGGTTGGCATCCGTTTGACGACTTGATGGTATAAACATAGCTTCCAGAAAGTACTGGAATATTCTGAAAATTTTGACTTGGAAGAAAGTTTTGGATATTTCCTGTGAGGTTATACTTTTCGGAGTGGTTATAAATATATTGAGAGGAGAAGTCTGAGTGAATCGATCGGGTTATTCAATAGGGATGAATGGGAATTTGGCTGAGTGGATCGGCCGAGGAATTGTTGGTAGCATGGCTGAATCGATCTGCTTAAGAACAACTTGTACCTGCCGGTGAATCACATGGTAGCTGTCAGAGTCCTCGTCCCCTCGTCCTGAATATTTATGAATAAAGCGTCATTGCCATTATCCTTCGCGGTAGACCGATTTCACTCATTGCACTAACATGAGATTGGAGAATCTTTGTAACAATACAAACCACTCATATATTTATACTGTGTGTGTTACGTACGTGCGTCTATGTTTAAATTGAAGTTTAAATTACTCATTAAAATAAATAAAATATAATTTTGCAAATGATGTATATTATTACCAACAAATGATTAAATTTACAAATCAAAACATTTTTAGCTAAAAATTAGCATTTCTCTTGAAACTACTATCCACTGCATTATATACTTCTATACATGGGGAATACGAATGAAACACGTTTTAAACCAGTATTGGAGAACAAGAATTTCAGAATGTTTCGGTTTGAAGCCAAAGTTCATCTGTATCAATTATAGGAAGAGATAATACAGAGAGAAGAAGAGCTTAACACACAATCCATCACATAATACCCTTCTTATGGTTTAAAGGGAGAAATTCCGGTGATTATGTGAAAATTCTCATCACGAATGACAATCATTGGTCCCTTTCGAACACATTTACTTGCTCACATGGTGTTCTGTATCATCGTAAAATATCCATAGTACCTCTTAAAGCGTTTCCCGATGATATATATTATTTAAAACTTTTCACTGGTATATCATGTACTATTTTCTGCTGGTATATCATATACAATGTAGATAAATCATACACTATTTTATATGGGCTATTACAGCTCTTTACTTAAATGTCAAAAACCTGCAATTCAAAGACCACACTTGCAGCTTGGCCCTGAAATTCTATTTAATTGAGTAGAACACCTGATTAAAATAAAATGTTTAGTGCTTTTTTTTAAATATCATATATATTTTTCAATTATCTAATGATAAAACAATTAATAAATTCGACACATATAGGATATATTTGTTTCTCTTTCAAACTGTGCAAATTATTTTCTTTGTGTATATATACATTATAATTCATAATTCACATTTTAACATCTAGTATACTATTTCATAAAAATAAAATACGTTTTTATTATAATTACCTGATTCCTGAAAAGCTGTTAATCATTAAACGAACTATAAAATTAATTTTAGTATGAAAATATAATAAGTCAACTCCATTTAAAATGTAATGCTTTTATCTCATATCAAAAATTTTCTAATTCATCTAATTTATCCGTTGTGAATTTTAAGAATGTTGGCTAATTAAATATATTTAATCATCTTTCTTTTTATATTGCATATGTATTGATCTGGGATGTAAATAATATAAAAAGTTTGTTATTTTTTAAAAATTTATATTATTTATATAAAGCTGTACATAACTTAAATATTAAGGTTCTCTTTTAATACCTTTTGGAATATGTGTATCACCGGTGGTACCTAATGTATATTATTTGAAATTGTCGTATTCCATCAAAGGTACACCATTGTATGTTGATTTTTTGTTATAAAATCAACCGAGTTTATATATTAAGCTTTAAGTTAAGAGTTCAGTTTAAGCAAAAGATTTGTATTGTAGAGATTTGTAGAAGTAGATATCACATTGCTAACATGTTCGTGTAATATTCAGCAACAGTTTATTTCTATTTTTATAAACATTTTAAAACTGAAGAAACTTTAAAATAGATTAACGTTTAAATATCAGTTTATTTCGAAAATAAAATTAGAATAAACGATAATGTTATTTTAAATAGACATATGAGTACTTATTTCCCTAAGCCTTGAACTGAAATGTATTGTTTTATAACGTAATTAAACTTGCAGATTTTTATTGAACTCTAGATATTATGGGTTGATTCTATGATATACATTCCTTTTAATTCTATAGGAGTAAACATTCTTAAATTAGCATTCTAGTTATATGGATGAAATTAAGAAATAAATCATTCATGTCATCACTATATTAATCTTCTTATAATTATTTCCTATAAAACTAATGTCAGTTAAATATATTTCTGATTAATGGTATTTTCTCTTTACCATATATAAATTAATTACCATATATTTTCAATTTTTTTCATACCGGTTTTTAAATTATATATTCTTTGATATTCTGCCTTTATTGAAATCCGTCGAATTCAATTGAGATCATACAATACTAACAATCTATTTTTGAGCGAAATTAAATGAAATAAATTTATAGAATATATTTAAGGATACTTTATATACTGTTTTTAAATTAAACTTTGAATTCATTACTTTAAATAAACAACGCTTTTATATTTTTTCTGCAATTCGATAAATGAAATCACATCCACTATATGAAATTGATCCCATGCATTCTTTGCAATTACCTGTTAGGCATTTTTATTGCAAAAAGGAAATATTTCTTCTCTGTTTAGTTGAAGAAACCAAACTTTTATGCAAATCAAATAACCATAAATTTCTCGATGTTAGCGAAGAAACAATCGTGAATAGCCGAATGTTACATACCTAATACACAAACAGATCTTGGAAGAATTACCCAAATTATGTTATTCATAAAAATAATCGGAAAGTTTTATGGAAGTATACAGTGAAAAAATCACAGTAAAAAATCTGAGAGAGAAAATACTAATACAGCCTACTTATTATGAGTGCCTTTAAAGGAGATGCACTCTTTCGGAAGAGATTTTTATGTCTATCTTATGTGATAATTTTGTTTGTATTCCCACATGCTTTCTTACAATTTCAATTTTTCCTTTGGAATTTCGAATTTTCTTTTACAGAACAGGAACCATTTTGTTAAGATTGTATTTTAACATACTTACCAAAGCTTAAAACGCTATACCCTTAAATCATTATTCACGTACATTATCTGCAATGTAATTCTTTATATTATTTTCTCTTCAAAGTCGAAAGAGTCAGAATTCATAAGACGTTAGAAAATGCATTGATATTTTTTTTAATTAATTTTTGAAGAGAATGAAAATATTTTACTTATTGAGCCTTTGTACAAAAAGACATTTACGGTGCTGAGTTTGAAAATAATCTGAGAAAAGAAATTTATGTTCTTCCATGTTGAGTTCCCAGGTGGTCTAATCAAACATAGCATCTTTTGGCTCTGTTCTGGTAAAGATCCCTCAAGGGAAAGAGACCGAGAAAAGATACGTGTTTCTTTCAGCTTGAATACATTTTTATACATTGATTCTATTTCCTTGAAAATGCATTAAACCTGTTAAATTTAAATTCGTGCATACACATTTAACATTAGAAATGCAGGATAAATTTTTTCTTGAGAAATTATGAAACAAATACATGCAAATCTTTACATATACACTGCGAAAAAAGGAAAATACTTTCAACAAATATGAATTATAAATGTTATACTGCTTCAAAAATATGCTATTGATTTTGATATTGTAACAATCTGTATTATAATACTTTACGATGTAATAATATACTGAAATAAGCTATATCCATAAATATTTAATACTGCAAAACATGTAAATAATTATTTAAATTCTCATTGCGATAATATGTATAATATAAGAGCATTTTAGCAATGTCCAAGAACAAAACTATAAAAAAGGAATTTTTATGTCAATGTTATATCAAAAGAACGTAGAAGTCTAAGGGGAATCTGACTATCAGATGAGTTCGTATTAGACATTTGATTTTAATACTGAATTTGTACATATAGGAATTCTGATAACAGAGTTTCAGAACAATTGAAAAGATGCTTATAAGGAATTACCTGAAAGTAAGAAGAGAATACATACAACAGTACAGGGTTTTGTTATCCATTAGCTTAGACGAGCCAAGATAATACTTTTTGAAGAGATACACAACTAAACCATTTTTATTTTACCAATTAGTGTTAATTGGTTAGATGTGAACTACTATATACACCATTAATTCTAATAGTTAAGTATTCAACAAATACTAGTGGATACATATTAAAAATAACTATTCTGAACAAATTCTGAAAATTTCTGGACATTTTTATCAATACTTTCAGCAATACATTCAACCACTTTTACTTTTTTACGAAAAAAGGAGCCATTAAGAATTCTTATCACCTTTACCTTTCTCAACTAGTCACTCATATGCAATAATAATTTTTCTTTCTTTTTTTATCCGTTAGTGGTTGGATGGACCTCTCATAGAAGAGGCAAGCACTTTTAGATGAAAATATTGGATTACTGGAAATTTTCTAAAATCATTATGGATGGCATTTGATCTCATAGTAAAAGAAATGAAATACTTTATTAGGAAATCGCTGAGTTTGAAATACTTTGAAATTTACAACGACAATAGAATGAGCACGATTCTAATTTGGAGTATCTCAGAATGAAAACTGAAAAGTTTACCAATGTTTTACAAAATAATAATTCCTTTTTTTTAAAGGAAGTATTTTTTTTTTATTCTGAATCAAGAGTGCAGTTGAGTAGCTGGATAATACGTAAACACAACATATACGTGTTCAAGTGACACATAAAACAAAATGTATAATCAGAACCCTATATCAAAGCTAGAAACAGTGGTCCAAAACATTCTTAATTCATATAATAATTGAATTCACTGATTAATAAAGCTGTTCCACTTTAACAATTGCAATAATTTGATTTGAGAATTTTTAACAAATGGAACATTTTCAATGAAATGCTCCTTATTTTCTTTGTTAGTTATTTTTATCGGATACGTTAAGTAACTAAATAGATTTATGTCTATTTTCAATCGATAAATTTTGATAAATAATGCGTATTTTATCAAATAAAATAAATAAATATTTTTATTTACATTTTGATTCCAGACCACATACAGCTGCTACGTGAGAACCTCAATAAAAAGAAGCTAAAGAAAAAAGGTAATTAAAGCAAACAAAATAATATAGTATAAATAGTTTTATCTATCTTATTTTACTTAATATATTCTTATTATTATTTTAAATTCTTGTAAATATACAAAAAGATTACCAATTTACGTTGTAGAATTTTGACGGATAGCATTCAAATATATCTATTTATCGAAGTATAGAAACTATTGTGTATAACTATTATATACTATTGTAAATATGTTTAAAATTCTATTCAATATCAATTAGTAAAAATAGTCAGATAAGTAACGAAAAGAAAAAAATAAAATTTTGAAAAATTCAGGAGAAATGGGGAGAAATTTATTTAAAATTTATCATATGAAATTACCAGTTAAACAATTCTAATAAACTACACTGCGTATTCAAAAATAAAAGCCAATTAAATAGGTTTATGTAAATATATATTTAACAATAATTATTTAAATATGGTTATGTAAATATATAATAACAATTATTAAGAACAACCTAATAAGTAACAGAAGAAATAAAATACAAAAATCTAAACAAAAGAAGAAAACTTAGAAATGAGGTCAAATTCAGACTGGGACCTGAATTGTGGGATAAACATGTTTTATGGTACCAAACCTTAACCAGAGTATCTTGCTGGGCAAAAATTGGATTGCTCCAAAATGTTAATTAGAATAGATTAAGCAAAATAAACATGAAAAGAAGTGGCGAGACAATCCGATTTTGAAAATTTAAAACTAAAGTTTTTCAATTAAAGATTTTAGATAAAGGCTCAAATATTCTAAATGAAAACTACCTAATTCTAAGCTTGTGAAAAGAATCAAGACCACTTAAAATAGGTGTTAAAATCTAATTCAAAATTCTTATTTACATATATATATAAAAGTTATAATCATTTACAGTGCAAAAGGTTTAAAAAACCTTTCAAATAAGGTTCTCCAAAATTTTGTATTGTTGCCAAATAAGATGTGAATATCGTTAATTATTAATTAGGTAGAGAGATAGAAAAAATTTCAAATTTGAGAATATTTAATAAACATCTCAACTTTAAGACAGTTAATCAGAAGTAAAATTCAAAAATACCCCAAAAGAACAGAGAAACTGAATTTTGGACGTTAAAAATGTTTTATGAGAACTATGAATAAAATATATATGTGTCTGTAATTGTAAGCTATATGAATATTCAAGGCATCTTCACAGTATACCATTGACTAGCTACTTTTGTAATTTCAGTGTTGAAATCAGTGTTTCAGTGTTGAGTGATTCCATGAAAAATCTGAAAGTTAATAGTCATCATATTTAAAGCTTCAATTTCCAAAATCTCACAGATTCAAAAGACTCCGAAGAAAAATCTCACTTTTCAGGATGTGAAAATAAAAATAATTAATTGATCTTAGTAAGAAAATTGTCAAAATATAAGAAAAAAATTTAGATGTGAAAATTTAAATTCTAGAAATCATATTTCAATATCTTCCAGAATCCTTTAATGACAACTAAAGGATGTTATTAAATGCATATTGATTTGGACCATCATATAAATTTCTAGAAATATATATTTTTTAAAAATCTAATGAATAATAAAAATGTAAACAATGTCCGGGAAATTTCTCAATATTTGTGACTATGTCGTAATCTTGAGCAATTTATTACGACGTAAAAAATTATAATATAACATTCCTGTGTACGGACTGTAAATTTTTATGTTCAAATAAGCATTTTAATTATTTTAATGCATAATTAAAGTTTGGTAGCTAAATAAAATTTAAAAGGATTGTTTATTTGTTACATGGCTACTCTCTCCGACTTTGAACCATTCAATCAAGCATTGGAAATTGCTTTACTGGAGCAGACAATAGCATCGTATCAAGTGAAAACTTTCAAATATTCTGCGTAAATGCATGCTCCCATTGCTTACTATTTTTGGGCGAATTTTATTAAAAGCATAGAAAAAAAGGTTGTTACATCACGGAACGTAAGGTTATTTATCTCCTCAGACAAAAGTGAATTTTTCGCCAGGAAAAACAGAATCAATTTCTCCCCAATGAAAAAAAAATACACACACACACACACACACACACATATATATATATATATATATATATATATATATACTGAAAATTTATGAAAGAATAATTTAAAATATTTAAAAAGACAAAAATCCAGAAAGAAATGTAACAATGAAAGAAAAATAAATGAAAATATGGAACCCAGCAAGTCAAAAAGCAATATCGGGCTGAGGACCGATTAAGCGGGGTTAAACTAGTTTAATGGTACCAACCTTCCCCCTTTGCGACTTGGTAGGCTGAATTGGGAAATCCAAATTGCAAAAGAGTTCATGATTAAAAGATGCAAACAAATTCAGCGATAAAATCTACAAAAATAAAATCTATAATTCTTGGTAGGCTGAATTGGGAAATCCAAATTACAAAAGAGTCCAATAATTAAAAAATGCAAAAAATTTCGACGATAAAATCTACAAAAATAAAATCTATAATTCTAAAAATTATGAACAAATCAAAATATAAATTACCTACAAAATTCAAAGAAACGAAGATTCAAATATGTGATTAGTAAGACGGAATTTTCTTTAAGCTTCAAGATGTATATCATATACTTAAAATGAAAAAAATATAACTCATCATCACCATATAAATTGAAAAAAGATTTAAATCATTGTTTGATTGGTAATAAAATGTAAAAGGGTGCAAACAATTGGTTAATAATAAGTTGTATGGTAAAGGAGTATAATGGTCCAGAGAGTGAGTAAAAGTCTAAGCTGTGTAAATGTAAATAAATAAATAAATTCTTCACGGCTAGACCACTAACAAGCCGACTTTGGGGACCTAGTGTTATGTGGTGGATTTGAAATTGGATCACGATTCGCAAAGAGGTTTAATATATTTGTGATGTATATAAGTATTTAAGAAATTTATTGGGTAATCATGATCTAAACAGTTGTTGAAAAATTTTTTTAATGTTATTAAACTGTCTATTTTATGTGTGGTTAATTTGTTATTACGAAAAAAAAGCCCAATAAAATATTCCTATAAATGGATCTGTGTAGATTACTGTTCCAAAACGGTATTTTAATTACATGGAATTCGAATCTCTCTCTTTTATCATAAATATTACTAATTAGTCTATTGTCAACAATTTGCAAATCTAGATCTAGAAATTCTATTGTATTAGAATTAAGATTAGTTTTTAATAATTTGAGATAATTAGGGTAAAACGAAACATTTAGTTTAAATTCCTCAATTTTAACTAAAATAATTAAATCATCTATGTAACGATAAAGAAAGTAAGAATCATTATCAATCTGTTGTAATTCATAAAAATGTAAATAAAAATTGGCCAGACTATTACTAGTTTGACCTCCTTGAGGGAGACCCTGAATTTGCTTATAGAGATTTTGACCGAAAACTATAAAATTCTCTTGTAATATAAGTTTAATGAGTGTATTGAATTTTTCACGTTTTATTGTTTGATTAAAATGATATTTATTGTATAAAATTGCAAGAACCTTAATTAAATCTTGAATGCCTATTGAATTAAAAAGGTCTTCAAAATTATACCCATGTATAGAGAATACCTCTTGTTCCTTCATGTTTTTGACAATTTCAAAACTATTTTTAATAATAGCAGTATTTTCAATATTGTCAATATATTTTTGAAGAATGGATTGTAAAAGTTTGCCAGATTTAGTGATATAGATGTTATATCCATTCGTAATACTTCGTAATTTGACAGGATTTTTGTGAAATTTTGGCGTTAAGAATTTATATGGAAATTTAATATTTGTAAAATGTAAACCCAACTTCTTATTGAATGCCAAAAGACGATTATTTATTTCTCTGTTACTATATTTGGATAACTGGAAAGCATTATTATTCTTTACATGTTCACTCAATAATTTATAATAGTAAAGAAATGGAAGAGCAATATATATATATTGCTCTTCCAAGGAAAAAACTACTGGTTATTTGGATGTTAAATTTTCGTCTCAGATAATTAAAAGTAGCTCTATTAAATGCATGTGTAATCTGCATATTTGTAATTCATAACCCAACTGATTCACTGAATCAATTCTGAAGATATTGCTTATCAAATAATTTAAATGTTATCTTGAATGTGTTTTGCTTACTAATTAAACTTAGCAGTTTGGAAAGTTGACTTGTATATATAAATTTTTATACTATGTTTGTTATTATAGGGTGTATTTGTATTTGTGCTGCACTAATGCATAATTAAAATTTGGCGGCTAAGAGAAAATATAAAAGAACTGGTTATTTGTCGTATAGCTACTCTCATCGCGTTTAAACCATTTGATCAAGGATTGGAAATTGTTTTACTAATAATAAGTCTAAGTCTCATTGGCGGTGAAAACTCCCTGAAATGTGACTATGACAGATGGTTGTTTCAGCAGTCAAAAATACACATGAATCATTGTTACATTTGTTTTGGAAAAGTTTAACGGATGGTAGTAAATAATGGTAACAGTAACTCGAGTAAGTATTATCATTTATTTTAATTAACGGGTACCGATTTTACCATACTCACGTGTTTGATGAATAAAGAACGATTGGATTTTTAGTATGATCATCTTGCACAATACTATTGCCCTTTATAAATAATTCATTTAAGCGAAACTGCGAGGTATGGGCAAATTTAATTTTATAAAATGAAAATACAGATCTGTGTACTTCTTCTTAAGAAGTATATATCTGAAGTTCTTAAAATTATCTTCAATGTTTTCCTTCGTTTTCTTAGCACGTTAAATCATTTATCATTTTAGGAAACGGCGGCAAAAATCATCATTGATGTTCTGTAAAATAAAACGTATTTCTCATCATTTTATCATTTTAACTAGTACGGAGAAAAGAAATAAATAAGAAAATGCGTTTCCAAAAACTATTGTGGGGAAACGTAAACAGAATTCCCTGTAGAAATTAAAGATGCTTCATCGTTTACTCAATAAAGCAACACATGCTTCTCTTCTCATTTTCCTTTCCCACACCATTTTCCAATTACCTCGATTCGTAAAAAATGAGAGAGATTAAAAAAAAAAAAAAAAAAAAAAATATACCGGAAATGGAAGTTTTTGTACATAGTAGGTATGACGAATAAAATCAATAAAATCCGATGACATTTCTTTTTTTTTTTTTGCTTGCTTCACCGAATAAAAACATATAATAGAGTAAGGTGATAACTTCAGATGGCTTGATTACTTACAAGGAATAAGCCCAAAAATTTTCAGAGAAAAATTATTATATGTTTTAAATGAACACTTTAATATAATTACTTATCAACAATAAAATGCAGTTTATACACTTATATGAAACAAAATTGCTTATAATTATACTATGACTATTATTTTTGACTGAAATAGAAGCTGATAGTTAAACGATCGTTATTTACTGTAAATATAACTACATTTTAGTTCCATTATACGTTTCTAATCGATTAAATGAATGTGTATGTATATTTTCAGGAAATAATCATTTTCTGATATCTTGTAAGGATATTCATCTACTTTAGTTAATGTAGTGAAAAACATGTTTTCATTTCTCAGAGATTGTAGAAGCAGCATTAGCCAAATATTCACTATCGTTAGTTTCCTGCGGACGATTTTAGAGTAGTATTTCTGTTTTAATTCCTTATTCTACTGAAATTACTGATTGTTAAAGTAACGAAGAGTCAAAAATACTTCAGCAATTGCATTTTTTAAGACTTTAGAGTTAATAAATACAGAGGACTTTGCTGAAACCATAGATGCATAATTTCTGAAAATTTGATTGATAGAACATCCTAAAATTGAACTTAAAAGATTTTAAAAAGCGTACTTTGTCATCGAAAAAAATATCTGAAATTACGTTTTTTCTTAAAATGTGCTATTCAGGAGTCTGTAGACTTTTCTCAAAATCTAATCTGTCTGCAAAACTGATATTTCCCGTATTAAGAACTGAAGCTAAATCTTACACAGGGAACATAATTTTTTCGAATAAAAAGTTACGAATTTTAGGTATGGCAAAATATTTGAGCATAAATTACGTGACATGTTGATAACTTTTTTTTGAATTTCAATAAATTTTACTTTAGAAAATATAACTTTTTTTAGAGAGCGGAGTGTTACGCTGAAAAATTCTCTGCAAATTTTCGAAGTTATAAATGCTGTAGAATATGTACAAAATATTTCTAATGTTAAGATATTACTATATGACTTGCTTACATTTTACATATTATTAGTTCCTGTTAGTTATTAGTTAGTTACTTATAGTTGTAATATGATAAGCTTTATTTAAACAGACATATAATAAATAGACAAATCAATGTTAAAATATTACCTATAATGCCTTTTAATTTTAAAAATAAGTGTAATTTAAAGTTTGCATAAAATATGCTCATTTTTCCACGTCATACGAGCGTCTAAATTACTTCAAATAAACCGAATTTTCAAAAGTTCAAAGTTGTTAGAAGTAAGAATTCCAGTGGCATCTTCAAAACGATACCGTGGTTTTTTTAATTATGACATATGTAACCAACTACTTTTCCACCGGAACTTTATAATATAAAGATGATTTTTTATATATAATTATTATGTGTTCCCCTTTCTTATTTCAAAAATACTTCAATATTGATTTCAATGGTTTTAACTAAATCTGTAATATATGAATTTTTAATATTTAAATGTGGTACATCTTTTCATCAAATACTAAACAATATTTCCTTCGTTTTACAGTTCTAGTTGCTCATATATTGTGTGATTTGAGTTAAAGGCTTGATAATTATTAGACTAAATATTCATTCATGAAAACTTAAACCATCCATGTTCTTATACTAATGATATATTTTACAGTCTTGTAATATATTAATATAAGATCTTGTAATTTTAATATTTAAGTCCATTGTCACTTGATTTATTGAAGAAGGGTGAATATAACTACTTTTTTATAACAAAACAAGATTATATGCTGCTTATGACAAGCTTCATTTCATGCATGTCGCTTTACATATTTTCTCTCAAATTGCAAAGTACAT
Source organism: Nephila pilipes (assembly GCA_019974015.1). NCBI lineage: Eukaryota > Metazoa > Arthropoda > Arachnida > Araneae > Nephilidae > Nephila > Nephila pilipes. Next base: position 92,957 of record BMAW01104638.1, read on the forward strand.
TGGCATTCAAAAGTCAAGCATAATTTGTAAGGAGCAAACATAGTGAGTAAATATTAGTGGATTTGTTGGAAACTTTTTGTAGAGAATTATCAGTTAATATTGTAACTTTGTCTTTATATAAAACATTTCTGTCGACGTTTTCATGTGCAAAACCCTGCCCTCGTCGGAACACTGATAAACCAGCTTACTCGGCATAAGCAGCTCAGACAAATTTTGTGCTATTCATCTGCGGAGGAACGTACAGATTGATTAAACACCACGAATGCTGGCACAAAGATAATAGTAGCGCATGTTTGCTGAAGGCAGATTCGTTGGAATAACAATTCCCGACGATCACAAAAACAAGTGAAATTGTTTTGAATGTGTCTAAGTGTACAACTTCAAAACTGTGACTTAAAATGGCAGGGAAATGAACCAAGGATCAATACTAAGTCGGTCAAGAATCACAACCATTTACAAAGGGCAATATCTGACAATAACTGAGCGATGCTAGAGAGACAAAATTGCTAGAGAACTGGATTAATCTCTCACAGACCTCACTTGAGTACGAGTTCTCAGACAAACTATTTACGGAAGAATCATGTTGATATCTATGTCAGATAATGATTAGTTGGCATTACCTGTACATGTACGTATAAATACACTCTTTGAAACTGGAGTTCGGAACATCAGTATAGAAATTTCTAGCAGTAGATCAATATGATCAGTGACTAATAACACTTCAGTCTGAACAGTGATTTTTTATTGGATAATAATATGGCGAGACTGTGAAATTCGTTTCCAACTTTACGTTATGGAGCTGGTAGGCTTCATGCGGGACGACCAAACAGACATATATATATATATATATATGAGGCGGGTATGTTAGAAATAAAATATATAAATATAAAGTAAAGCCTTAAGATCGCTTTTCGGAATGCTGTCAGTGCCAAACTTATATTTATGGATGATAACGTGCATTTTCACCGTGCAAGCCTAATCGAAGATTTTCTTGTAACGGAAAATATCCAACACATGCCGTTCCCTGCTTACGCATCTGATCCGCTTCTACCGAGAGTTTGTTTGATATGCTTAAAAGATAACTTAAGGCCTTTCCGCCTTAAGTTATCTTCTGAGCTTCGATTCAGAACTGACAAGAACTCTTCACGATGTTTGGAACTCTTTGAGCTATCAGACAAGAGTGTAATTTAATTTCATCAATCTGCTTTACAAATAGCAAATTATTAAAAAAATTATCATATTTCATCAATTAGGAAACCTTATACAGAGAAAGTATCTACTTTGTTACCGAATGATAATGATCTAAAATAGAAAAGGAGTAAGAATGTTTAAATCATCTTATAAGCAAGAATATGGTCTCATAGATGTGTAACTTAGTGTATCTTAAGGATACTCAATTTGTATATAATATTTTGAAACTAATATAAATTATAATTTATACTTTTGAACTTAAGTAAATTACTAAAGTAATTGAAATTAAAATATATAACTTTTCACTGTAGCTTCAAATACAAAGAATGATGACAGAAAATATCAAATCTATCGATAACAAAGAATTTTAAAATAATTAATCAATTAAATTTTATAATACATCTTAAATCTCTCTTTAACACGAAAACAAAACAGATTTTTTTTTCAATATACACTTTATTTAAAAAAATTAATTTTCAATAAATACGGAAAGATATATCTCTTCTTTTGGTTTCTTTTGAAGAAAATAATGATTTATTAAATTTAAAAAAACCAAGCGGAAAGAACATTACTTCTCATGAATCTATATTTCATTAAGTCTTTCTCAAGCTAATCTTTTTCCGGTAGTTTTGTCATTTCGATACTTTATTATCAGGAGTTAATATATATCTGAATCTGCTGAAGTAATCTTTTTTTTAATCATTGCTCATTAGCAGAGTTTGATGTTGAACAAAAGTCTTCACTGTGAATTTTTTTTTTAAATTTAATTCCCCTGAAATGTTTGTAAGAATCAATTTTTGCGGCTTATTTCAATAATCTTATGAAAGTGAACTGCTTTTATATTTTGTTTTATAATCTACTTAAAAAGAATCATAGTTTGACATTATATTATAATTAATGAAGAAAAATAAACTGTTAGAGTAAATCTTCAAGGTTTTATTGAATTTCGATACATACGAAAAAGAAATTATTTTTAATTACTTTACAGTTTTTTTAATGAGAAAGAAATATGATAGATGAATATAAATAAAAATTAATTTATGATCGAATTGGAATTTCTTATTTCGCTTTCTTTTGTTTTTTAGTTATCAATAAAGAAACCTTATGTATCGAAATTTTATTCATTTAATTTGAGAACTAAGAGGCAAAGGGTTTTATTTTGATTACATTTGATTGTTTCTTAACGTCTCTTTGAAAAACAACACTATGGCTACTGGCCACAGACCTCTTATTCTTTAAACCAGAATTGACGTCTAAGCTGACACCTCCTTCTCCAAACTTCCACACTGCGACAAATGGAGGACTTCGGATTTCGATCAGAGTTAATGTTCATCAGTCTCCTTACAAGGCGGGTTTTTTGTGGCGTCAGAGCTCGAAGCCGTGACTTGATGAAAGCAACACCTGTTGAGAGCTTGCAACCGAAAATAGCAGTTTTTTTACTCACTTAAATTATGTTGATCTCTGTAAAAATATCAACCAATATTTATTCACCTAGTTATTATCTTTAAATTAATCTAATACATAAATCGGCAGAGTATGGGATACTGAATTTTTCACAAGATTTTCTTTTTAATTATTTAATATTGGATTTTTGATAAAAAAAAAATTAAAAAAAAAATATGAGTGTAATATTTATACTAAAGTAAATAAATTCTTTACATAAAATTAAGCCATTACACCAAGTTTTTTTATTATTAGCAGATTCATATACTTAAATCATTTATCAATCGATTGAATTTCAAACTTTTGAGCCTGTTTCAGTAGATGCGTTTTAAATATATGATATAACTCTCATCATTTTAATTATTAACAACCATCCATGGGTGTACTATGGCGCATAGTAGTTATGTTGGTGTTTATTAAGTATTGTAGAAAAGCTACTTTTAAGAAATATATAATAATATTTTTAAAAAACACATATGCATTATTTTATTTGTACCACTTTTCCATTTTATAACATTGACATTTGTATTTTTATTTCAAATTAGTTTTTTTTTCTGTAAATGCTTAAAAATTAGTGTGTTGTAGTATTTCCTTATGTGTTTTACTTCAGTCTCTTTATTTAATAATTTTAAGGGCTGGATAAACAGTGAAGCTATGAAGACAGTTCGAACCTTTTCCATAAAATGAATATTTCATTTTTCAAGGAGTTCTATATATTGGTTACTAAAATTATGCGTACAATTCAATGTCTCTTTAAAATGATTGTTTTATTGGCTATCCACAGTTCAGAGAGTAATTTTACTGTAAAATAAATAATCTGTAGGTCATTGAATTTCCATTCAGTATGCTATAATGTGTACAAGAATGTAAAAGAAGGTTCTACAATGGATATTATACAATCCTGTTGCAAATCAATAAGTTTACTCAAGCATACATACAAATAAGACATAAAAGAATACATACAACATAAAAGATACAACATAAAAGAACACATACTCTTACAGCATACAACATAAAAGAATACATACTCTTACAAATCGTTCTTTCATTAAACGAAATTAACGATATCGACCAAAAAAAATTGCAAGCATAAATACCAGTAAAAATATTGTAAATACCATATCTATCCCTACGTAAAAAAATTCCAATGTTATAACATTTATAGAAAAATTGATCATGAACACTATCACTGAGAAAAATTACAAAAAGGTACATTAATTTTCACATATTTACAATTGCATTATGTAGGTCTACAACTATTTAAAATAATATATTAAAATAAGAAAAGTATAATTACATAACTTTTTAAAATAATAATAGGTATATTCGTGAAGTAATAATCTACTGCTTTAATTTGTGTAATAGAAAATAAATCACATAGCATTAAACAATTAAAATTATTAATTTAACATTCCTTACACGAGAAAAACATGAGTAAGCCTAAAAAAATAATTTAATTGCATAAATTAACTAATTAATTACAAAACTTCGCTGAAAAGGAAATTATGCTGGCTATTTTTTCTTCCATATGAAGTAAAAAAATTAAAAAGAAATTAATTTTTGAATAATTGCATAGATTTTAGAATTTTTTAAGAAATAAAAATTAAAGGAGTAATTTATCAACTTTAACAGACAATTTAATTCTTATCATTTAAGTTCTTGATAAAATTAACTAATATTAGGCTTGTTGAGACTTTAAATTAATTATTAATTAAAAAAAAGTTAAATTACAATTTAGGTTTCCATACTTAAATTTATTTTCTTTTATGAAAACTATTAAATGGAAAGCTTTCAATTTAATACCACTGTTAATTTCTTTCAATAAATAAACGAAATTATCTAACTTCATTCTATATTGAACGATGATTTAATATTGAAGTGAGTATCAACTGCATTATTTCCATTGTAACTCATTTTTTTTTGAAATATTTATGAAAATACGAAATTAATATTTAAGAAAAGTACATGAATATAACAATTTTTACCAACTTCTCATCTAATTCAAAACATATCAATAAACGAGTTGTTATAATACTGTGAATGCACTTGCTCTCTCATGTTGTGTATATTCGTGTATGTGTTCTAATGAGTGAGTGCTTGTGTGATTGTAACTTTTCTATATGGTGAGTAAGAATAATCAGCATTTGATTTTTTTATAATAATATTTAGTTCTATTTATACAATGCATTAAAATCTAAGGATAGAACATATTTTGAAGTATAACTGCTGTTTTCATAGCTTTTTAGATAGAAAAATGTACATTCGAACAAATATATTTTATAAACATTAAATAGGTACATATACTTCTGGATGTTAAAATATTTTAAGGCATTTGTTAAAATTGTATATATGTTATACATATATTTTTACATGTAAAAATACTTACAAAAACCTTGGATCGGGATTTCTCATGGAATGTTGAATGTACTTGAAACTTAGCGATCATTTTAAAAGAAAAAATGCTATAGATTTGACGCTAATGTAACAATATAAGTTATGCATATGCAAGAACATCAAAATCTACCAATAATAAAATTAGAAAGATAATTCTGAAAAAATTCAAATTGTATAATGTACTAAACTTCCATGACTGTAGTTTTTTAACAATTGTAAATCAAAATGAAAATAGAGAACTATATTTTTGTCTGAAAAATTAGATAACAGAGATTCTGAAGAAAAATACAGTTATGCTCTACTTATCCAGTGTATTCGCCAAAGCGTTTATGCATTATATAGAAATTTTAACCATATCTTACTTATAGCTTTTTTTTTGAAGTTTTTCAATAAATGTTAATATAATTACACGTATAGAAAGCAAACTGTCAAAAGTATTCACATAACAGATCAATCAATAACTCCCGAGACTAACATTGAAAACAACATTTTTTTTTGCAAATTTTTTTTTTATTCATCAACATAACACCTTTTGTTAATCACCTTTTAGGGTGATACAATCGTTCCATCGCTTTTCCAAATCTTTCCCCACCCCCCCAATTTTTCTTTTCCCCCGCAAGAAATCTTTTTTGTTGCGAGTAAATAGCGATAAACAGCTTTCTGAATCATCGACTCGTTGCTTTTTTTGTTCCATCGAAAGAAATCGCGGCACCCACTTGGAAAAAACCTTTTTCACTTCACTTCAAAAAACCTTTTTCAGTAAATACACTTCCATATGATATCTGTGTCATCTCAGCAATCTCACGGAGCTTCACTTTACGATCTTTCATTATAATTTTTGTCACTTCACTCACATTTTCCGGTGTAACGGCTTCCACAGGTCTACCCGAGCGTTCCGCGTCATTTGTGTCGGTACGACCATGTTTAAACTCGGCAAACCACCGACAAATCGTTGCTTTTGATGGACAAGAGTCCGGGTAACATTTTTCAATCCATTGTTCGCTTGCACGGTGTTTTTACCCATTACAAAACAATGTTTTATCAGAACACGAAACTCGGTTTTTTTCCATTTTTTAAACAAACTACAAAACGACTTTACTCCAACCTCGATAACTCAGCTGTTTCTGGTCCGATAGACTTAAAATTTTGACACGTTTCAAGCAAAGGTTATTACTCTAGAAGGACCTGGTTACTGGTTTACTACGAGCGCCATCTCTGGGTTAGTCTCGGGAGTTATTGATTGATGTGTTAGTTCTATAAGCTGCTTAGTCACGTTTTGGTAACATCATATCTGAAATTTTTATTTAAAGTTCTGAGACGTTTTTTTATCTTTGTTCTCCTGAAGCGAGAAGTAACATAGATGAAATGCATCTCCACGTATTCAAAAGGATAAACAAAATTGAAACATTTTAAGATAACTTCTTTTTACATACAAAACCTGAAAGGCAGAATTAAAGCTGACTAAGAAAAAGCATTCGTCTGCTATTGGAAAAAGATGCAAATAGTTTGATGTTATTCCTCCTCCCTCTAAAAAACTGTTGTAATTTGTTCTGTTTACAGGCAAAGATTGTTTTAAATGTCTGAAGGTCATTCTCTCTCGTACGTCTTACAAAACATTAACTGCAACTTAAATAATTAAAAATGTCTTTTCTTCTTTTACAATACTGCCTTGATAGTGTTAATTTTTGTACTTAACATATTTTTACATTCCTATTTTCCATCTTTTTTACATAATGTGCAATGAATGAAAATATGGCTTTTGTATTAAAAATGTTTTTTCGTCATTTTGTTTTCTTAATAAATGGATGACTTAAGTATACTTTTCGGTAATAGTCACTGAACGCTTAGAACCACTAGTGGGAATTATAGGATCATGAGTATCAGTATAAAAATTTATTATATATACTCCATTGACTGTAAATTTAAATATATTTCTTAGTGAATTAATGTCTTCAAAAAATTATCAGTTCCTAGCAGATATCTTGAGAATTGCACAAATTTTGTTTCGCTCATTTATAATAAAATTTCATAAAAGAAATTTATTTTTATATTAAAAAACATCAATTTTTATGCCCCGTAATTTCACATCTGAAGAAAATAAATATTTGCTTAACCAGTCTCGGTTTTTAAACAATATTTTTAATATTTTGTATGCATCGACTTTATAATGTGAAAAGCGTAGAATTTTTATCTTTTACTCAAAATAGTATTATGAAATAAGAGTAACTAGATACGTCACAAAATTCTAATATTTTTTATCTGTTCTTTCCCGTAAAAAAATTCGTACGAAACTATGAAATTTGAAAAGAACATATATATAATGATTTTAATTTATTTGCATTAATTTCACAATTGCTTCATTATTAATTTTCTGTCTTATATTTACTACTGTTTTCTACTATATAATGCGTGCAAGATTATTTTCGAAATTGTTGGAAATTATTACAATTTCAGTATAAGGTAATTCAAGGACTATTTTTTTACAAAGAACAACTGCTCAAAGATAATTTAAATACTTACGTGTTTAAGGCTAGATAGAGAATAGTAAAAGGGTTACTTTCGTCCTTCGATATATTTTTCTCTGCTTTCCTCAATTGCCGTCCTTTATAAAAAAAATTTCTGAATTTTTGATAATTAATAGTATGCAGTGAAATAACTGTTCTATTACTAACGTGTTTCAATAACGAAATGTTTGATGAGAAAGAGAGCCAAGGAAAATTCTCCTGCATATGATGGTCATCTAAATAATTACATGTCATAAATATTCTGGTAATGTCACGTAAAAAAGACCCAAGGATAATGTATTGTGGAAGGTAACACATTGGTTATTATTAGTTATGCCTAGGGCTTAAACATGTTGCTAAGATAGATGAGTTATAGAAACGACTAATAAGAACTCTCTATCCTAAGACCTAATTCTCCATATCACTCTACAAGAAATCATACTTTTCTACCTTTAAAGAACTAAGTCAGATTTGAAAAAGTGTTACGATCTTTACTAATTTCAGATACCAGGGCCTTCTACATCAAGACAGATATGTTACTCTACCGAACACAAAGTAATATTATCTGGAAAGCACTCGCAAATCTATGATGATCCAGCCTATTGTTGGTTCATCGTGGTTGCGCACTGTGAGGAACAGGTAATCAAAATCGAGTATAAAGTACTCTTTTTTGAATACTTCACATAATCAAAATGGCTGCAATCCCAACATATTCAAATTTAAGACTCTCACGTACTCACTTTTAGTGACAAGTACGTACTCAAAATGGAAATTTCATATACTTATTTTTGAAGATATTTGTGCATCAAATGTGAGTGTGGAATAGAAAAATGAATATATCATGTTTTCATTTTTAAATCTGTTTCTGTATCAAATATGAGAATGAAACAACAAAATGCGCTAGAATAGCTGCGTTCATAATGCCCATGAGACACTTTGTGCATTCTGAGTTCATAAAGCCATGAGGCACCCTGAGGATCGGTCTCCATGTCCGATCCCGTACACATTCAAACTATGCTTCGTCTTTTAAAGTTATTTAGTATAATAATGTGCGTATGAAATTGCCGTAATAATATTATTGGTAGTGTCTTCAGGGATTAGAATGGATTGGTTTTATTATCTAGAAGCAACAAGAGTGCTATTGGCGCCGGACCTCGTAATTGTGAACATCGGTCAAGTGACAAGGACGACATCTGAGTTGGTACTCCCCCTCACCTAACATCCACACCTCGCCAACGGGAGGACTTTGGGCCACGCCATATTTAACGTGCATCAACCCCGGCTACACGGCGGGTCTTTAGTGACAACAAGGCCCGAACCCGCAACTCGACGAAAACTGCCAGTCGTGAGTCCGCGATTTTGACCACTAGACTACCGCGGCCACATTTCTTCAAGGAACAGTAGTGGTGAAGATTAAAACAACAGTTGAAACAGATAGCAATTGTAACTTTATTTAAAGATCAACTGAGCAATAGAAACACGCTCTGATCTGAATTTACACATTCGCTGCCAATGCTGATTTGGTGAGCCAAATCATAGCCCCATGATCTTCATTTCAGTAACCAAGAATAGTAATTAATTCCTTCTCGCATGCCAAATTCTTAAATATTGCATATATTTACATCGGTTACTTATGATAAGGTGCTTTTATGCTCGGTGATTTATGCAAGGCTTTCAATAACGATCTATATCGTAGCTCATAAATAAACTCAATTTTCCATCTACGAGTGCTCTCGTAGATAGATGTAAGTGTTTTAGCATTCAATTTTCCCAAGAATGTAATCATTTTCATAAATAAAGAAGATTACTGTAATCTTCAAATCCTTGAAATGAGTTTTCTATAAAATGTATGTAGATTTTTAGCAGCATGCAACACACAAACGTTCTAACGTATTTGAACCTTTTTTCATCCTAATATATGAAAAATTGTAATTACATTGGTAATATTAATAAGAGTAATTTCCCTCCAGGAAATGTAATAATCAGTCGTTTTAATAATTTAATTCAACATAAGTTATAATTTAATCTGAATGCATATTTTAGTCAGAATTTATTCGAGTGCACGAATTAGTTGGCCGATGTTTGGAGAATTTAGGAAAATAGCACACAAAAACGTAAACTTTGGATTTCTTATAACTTTGAAATCGTTACGTCTAAAATCAATTGGTCCAAAGAATAGGTCAATTATGCAGTATACGTAATGATAATTTAGCCCCCTTTTAAGAAAGTGGAGGTAATATACATTTTGTAGATTTTATGCAAAAAATTTTATAGTACAATATTTATCAAATTTTTTTTTCTCCTCCACTTTCTCAACGATTTCCTTTCTGCTACAAATACTAGCTTTGGTATATTACATCACATGACATCACGGTATATGTCGACAGTTTATTATTCTCCAAAAATTTATCTGAGATCATTTGTTTGTTGCCATTAAAAAGTTATGCTAAAATAGTTTTACAAAATTTTTCGTTTAGTTTTATTTTAAATATTCATCATTGTGAAGAATTGGTAATCCGACTGTTTACAAGTATTATATAATCATAATTTAGATAAATATTGTCATCGATAGAATTTTCGGAGTAACTATAATTCCAACATACAAACTTTACAAATATATTAACATGAAACGAATGTAGTGTTTGGGAAGATTCCTCATTATTTTTAGTTTCTGTATTTTGTAAGTATTGTTTTATCGTTCCGTACGAAAACTATTTTTTCAAGTGAACTCACATTTATTTCCATCTACGTAAATGCGAAAATAGAAGAAGACTGTTACATTTTATAGTATATAACGGTATTATTTGAAGAATTGCATAAGGGGATGTTAATGTTAACAGTTGTAACTACCAGTAACACAATTATGGATTACAACGATTTAAAGTTGAGAATATTTTTAATTTCATATCATTTTTTGTAATTTTGCTTAATATAAGGGAATGGTTCCAAGTGTTCCTCGAGGATTCTTATAAAATTGGTATCATTTGAAAGATGTGACCTAAGGAGAAAATATGCCAAAATAATCATTTGTCTAAAATTAATCGTTAACGAGATATGGACCAATATGTTCCATGATTCAATGTGTAAAAAATTTAAATGGCTGAACTAAAAAAAGTTAAGAATCATTTCTTCATATACATATATTCTGAATTTTGGAATATTCTAATGAATGCTTAGCCATTTATTATCTACAGGGCAAAACTTCTCTCCTAGTCCTACAGGGCGAATATATGAATCACACTTCACAGAGGGCATTGTGGGACAATTCCCTCTGTGGTGTTGTAAGCATTTGTATTTCCAGAACTTTTTTTTTATTAAGGGACTACCGCGGCTAAACTATTTTTGTTCGTGTGCGTTTCATTCCACACACTCTGAATATAATGTTTCCTTACCTTTAGATGTCCTATATTTTTTTGCCTTTCAGCAGTTTCTCTGTACTTCACTATATCATATATTTAAATACTCTGTATCTTTACAATTCCTTGTTCTGACTCGTTCTCCTTAATACTAATGTCTACGAATCAATTTGCGGGACTCACTTTTCGTCCTTACAACAATTATTAATCAAGGCAATTGTTTTCTTTATTTTCTATTTTCGTGTCGCTGTGGTGCCGATTGGTCATGGTCACGGACCCGTAGCTTGCGGTATTTGTTGAATCGTCAGTTCAAATCTTGATTCCACTAAAGATCCGCCTAGAAGCTGATTCATGTTAAGCTCACAAACTCCAGTCGTAGGCGTGGTGTGGAAGTTAGGAGAGGGGGTGCTAGCTCAGGCGTCATCCTCATCACCTGACCGAAGTTTAAAATTACGAGGTCCGTCTCCAAAAACCCTCTTGTTACATCTAATCTAACATTAATAAAACTAACCAAACCTAGCAATTTTAATCTGTCCGTATAAATAATGAACGTAAGTTGTTACATTAGAAGTAAAGACCCTTTTAAAATATATTATTTTTATAAAATTATACACATAACATTTAAGGCCCTTCTCTTCAATTGTTTCAATAATTCTACATACTAGTAACCAAGGTTTACTTTTGTTTTTTGAGAATTTATTAGATTATTTGGCAATTAAAAGGACCATTGTATTCTTCCTAACGTGAATTGCATTTCCTTCAAAATCAGGAGGTAATCTAATTAATCTAAATAAAATAACGTAAATCTCAATTCTTTTACATATCTGAGATCGTAAATAACATCTTTATGGCAATCAATGTTTATTTTATGTAAAGCAACCATCAGTTCAAAAATTTCATGTTTATCTTAATATCTTAGTTTAAAGGTTTTCAATGCATAAGAATTAAAATATTTTCTAATTTCTCGACTTAATACTGTATTTTTGGAGAGTTTTTTTTTTAATTTTTAGCCTAAGGCGAAAAGTAATGCGATGGAAATAAAAACAGTAATTAAAGTATTCATTTGGCATAAAAAACAGCTTCAACTTTTTAACGTTTCTTTTTTTTGAGAAACAAAGGGAAAAAATATATTCCTCTATCAAAAAAGTTAATGATGCTAATGCTAATTAAGTACAAGTGAAGTATGTTAATTGTAGTCAGGTAGCTTGTTAAGACATTTAAAAAATTATTCCTTGATTTTTTTTTACAAAGCGCATTTCTGATAATATCAATGTTTTTTTTTTTTTTTTTTTTTTTTTGCGTGTGTTCAGAATTTTAACTTATTTATTGTCACATAACGAAGAAAGAAGTTAACATAAATTACGTTGTGTTTGTCTTCTGGATGATTTTTAATTACTTACAATCTATTTTTCAAGCTCCATTGCTTTTACTTAATATTCAAGAAGTATTTCGTAATATCTTTAAGGATGAAATTTGAATACTAAAGTATATCGATTTTTTCTTAATTATATTTAATTTCAGTTATTATTCTTTACTTAGCAACAATTGAGGGCTTTCCATTTTAATAACAAATTTCAAATTATATATATATAAATATATATATACATATATTCAATTAAATATATTTTGCATTCGTTCATAATTTTCATGGAATTGTGTTTAGTTTGGTAACATTATTAATGTTTTTTTTAGCAATTTCAAAGAATTCAAATGAGGAGAGAAATAGAGAGTTACATTTAGATTTTTAGAAAAAAGTATAATTAATTTTGCTGTATCAAAATGACATAAAATGTAAATCAGCTTGTAAGTACATACTTATCTTTAAATAACTTCTGAAAACTTACCGTTTAAGTAACTTCAGAGCAGAATTTAAATTACTGCATTTTTACAAACAGCTGCAGTCTATTCAAATGATTATATAAAAATTAAAAAAGAAAACATATCATAGGTGAAACTAATGACAATACTTCTGTAATTAATACGACAAAAATCTTCGAAATTGAATACATAAGTATGTACTTTTTCAGAATCTCTTCCTTCAAATAGACCTAGAATTCTTCAAGTATCATATGATCTGCCACGAAAGTAAGTTTATTCAAAATAATAAAGGATTTTTAGGTACTGTAATAAATTTGTGTTTAAGCATAAACTTACTTTATAGAAAGCGGTTTGAATGAATGCTCACTTTCATATTTCCGTAGGCCGGTTGCTCTACTGTAGCAATGTTCAAAAACGTTTTGCGGCCTGCAGCATCAGTGGGAGGAAAATGAAAATTGTGATATTATTCCAATGTAACTTTTGTAGACGTTTTGAAAATAGTCTTACTGACTGAACCATTTGAAAATGAGATGACCAATTTGAAGAAACAGGTTGTCTTTGTACAGGCAAAAACATTAGAAGGCCACTTGTTATTAACGGAATGTCGAACCATACTATCGTCAGGACGTTACCGCGTGACTCGAAGAAGTCACATTTAGAACAATCCTAATACATAAATAAAAATTAACTTGAAATATATACAAGACGTTCAACAGTAATGTTCACAGAAAGCTTCTGTTGAAGATTTCTTTGCCAAAAGATACGGCGAATTCAACATCTTGCAACCACCTCACCTTGCCGTAAGGCATAAGATTAAAGAACTAAATTTCCACTGGGCAAATATGAAAATTACGAATGTTAAGCAAGCGCACTTATAAGGTTCCTATTTATACTAGTGTATTCATCAGTTGAGGCAGAACAAGAAGAGAGAAAAAGTGCTTTCTAAAATAATTTGACTACTGACATCTGGCTATTACCATCTATCCTACTCGAAACAGCTCCTAGACATGTCCAGATTTTCTTCTCGCCTACAGATTCTCCAGATTTTCTTCTTCAACGGTGAGAATCTACAAATCCTGCCCAGATTATTGGACAACATCTTTGAAACTCGTTTAAAGACATCTGTGGATCCATCGTCCTCGCATTTCAGCTATCCAGATTTCCCTGTAACATCTTGCTGGACACTCGAATCTCTTCTCGAAAAATTCTCGAAGTGCAGCTAGCCTGAACTCGTTTCTTAGATACTCAATTCCCTCACTGTATTTTGTGTGTTATCATTTGAAGTGATTGATTGCATATTAATGTTACAATTAGAAGCAGTACGAAGCTGTTGACTATGACCCTCGTAATTTTCAATCTCTGTCACTTGATGAGGACGAGACGTAAAATGAAACTTTTCCTTCCAAACTTCCGCACTGTAATCGAGACGGCTTGGAGGTTACACAGATTTAATGTGCATCGACCACACTACATGAAGAGTCTTAAGCGGCATGATGACTAAAACTAAAGATTTTATGTAAGCAACGCCGGCCGTGAGTTTGCGGTCTTAATTACTACCTACAGAAGAAACATCTTTTGATACGAGATGTATATATTTCGTCAATTTTACCAATTTTTTTTAGCAAATGCATTTTAAACACATTTCTTTTAGGTGTTTTACTATATATCAATGTGTTTTCTTGCTCTACATGTAGAAAATACTATATTAATTTGATAACTAAATACTTTATTACTTATATATTAAGTTGTTCTGTGTATGTGGGTTTCTCTAAAAAAACTATATATGATTCATCGGAAATTAAGTTTATACATCTCATAATCCTATCAAGAATAAAAATATTTCGATTATTCATCTTTAAAAAAATATTGTTGAAAGCGCTAAAAGGTGTAGAATAACAATTAAAAACAGATATAATAGTTAAACTAAGGAGTCAGGAAAAGGATTTGGGAATAACAGTTCTCACAAACACAAATATAACATACACATACTGAATTGATACTTATAAAGTTTAATAAGCTGTGATGTAGTATCTTCAACAAAAAATAGATTCGATATACATTACGTAAAATCATTACTTTTTATTTATTTTAATCAATGTATTTACTATAAATTGAGTTCGGTTGATACAAAATGATAAACTTAACCCTCCCGAACCCCAAAAAAATAATAAAAGTTATTTGTTTATTATTTAGTTCTAAAATAGTACACAATATGTATTAATCTCTTTGTTCCTGAAAAAACAGGAGTGCATTCCGATCATTTACAACATTATTAAGCATCGTCAGTTTATTGAAATCAACAATCAGATTTAAAAAACAATTACACTATAATTATAGAAAAATTTACATTTTTGCTTTATCTCAATAAAAGGTTTAGTTGTTTAAAAGTTATTAATTGTTCAATACAGTATTTAACTAAGAAAATAACCGTCGGTTCTGTACATTATTTTTATGAAACGAAATATTCAATGACATTGTAATAACAGCAAATAAGGCATATTTTTAATTTTGAATGCCGTAATATTTTGCTTTTTTACATATTAACAGTAATGCTATCAGTTTACACAATCATCCGTTAAATTTGTATGAGGCATCAAGTGAAGTTTTGAATGGTAGGTCCCGGCTGAAGTATAATCCTTGCCACTTACTAAAGCTCAAAATTACGAGGTCCATCACCAATAGAGCCCGAGGTGCTTTTAACCATTTCACTACCGGCGGGAGAAAAAAAGAAGTGATTCTTTGGGCCTGCGAATTCTTACCGCTGAGGGTCACGCTGTGCCCAGACGATTTTAGGTATTTAGCCTAATTTGCAAAAAAAATCCTCTAAAATTCGCTATTCATTAGAATATTTTGGTTTTTACATATATTATTTAAATTGCATTAAACTTAATATTTACGAAAGAAAAAAGATTTAATCGAAAATTGCATATTTTATATATAAAATTACAAAAAATCATATCATTTAAGAAGATACAAAATATACATACATTTGTTACAGAAATTTCATGGTGTAGTGATGTACCATTGCATTGAATATTAAGATATAAAAATGAATTTTATTTAGCTGTATGGTATTTTAATAAAAAAATCTTCAGCGCATAGTCCAACGTCACATGTCTTACACACTTATTTTGTCACCTTTTGACACTTCACACAAGATTTTGAGCAAAGAGCACATCTTCGTCCTTTACTTCATTTAATGGCTATGTATAGATTTGGATTACTTTCGCTAACATCACTGTCAGATTCATTCATTAATTCACAAATTTCAGTACCAGATATATACTTTGTTTTCATTATGACTGTCACTACAAATAAAAACCGACGGAATGAAACGAACAACTGGGAGCATCTGCTACTAAAACCCCTAACTCCCCTAAATATTCATAAATTATCAATCGAACTTCTAAAAAGAAAGCAAGTCGAAAACAAGTGCGCCTTTTAAATTATGTCATTACATTTAAAGAGACGTTCCATAACACGTGCTTTTTACAATTACCCCCCATCCTCCTGATAGCCAGAAGAGAAATTTAACCCCATATAACCAAGGTCATAACTCCAAATAGCCTATTTATATAGATTTCGTGGTATCGTAATGCCATATAGTAAGATTAAAAAAATCAAATAAAACGTTCTGATCAAGCGTATCTGATGTGATACGTTGGGCACAGGAGAGTAAACGCTAGCGTATCGAATATGAATACCCTGGGAGTGAATGGGCTAAGTGTGGTGTTAATTAGCAATCAATCAATCAATGAATTAACACAATTGTGCAAAACATTATTGCAATCATTTGAATGGTAATTGCGCAGAATTAATCGATCATACATAATAAAACAAAAAGCGATTTATTGAGAATACGAAAGGACTTTGAAAATTATTCACTAATATCTCGAAATTGTATTTAATTTTACATATTGCAAGCAATGAAAGAAGGAAAATGAGTGTTGGGAATTATATTGTCAGAAATATGATTCCAATCACTAATTTTTCTTTAATTTTGCATTAATTGTATTAAATCCAGTAAAAATTAATATTAACTAACAAATCACCCAAATGCTAAGCGATATTAGTTTTTTTTTATCCTGAATTAGTAATCGGACGAATAAGGATAATTTAATTACTCTGGTTGAATCAATTACTAGCAATTTGCACCCTGAAATTGTATCTTCGATGAGCAACTAATGAGTTCCATGAATAGTTTTATCTAAGATGTGCAATTAATGATTTTTAAGAACTGTTCCATTTTAGTGTATCTAATGAAATTGTTTGTTAATAAGTAGGAAGATTTCTTTAAGGTCTCTGAAACACATATTTTGTCGATTTTCAAGTTACGAAATATATTTATTGAATTCTCTAATAAATAAATTATTTCGATGGGAGTGGTAAGCGATTTCATTTCACCAAATGTAGAGTAGAGAGAGACTAATTGGAAATAAAGCAGTTTCTCTGTAGTAAATACTCTGACTAATGTGCTTAATATTAATTACAGTGAATAAATATTTTGTTATTAAGAAAATAAAATCCTTTAATGTTTAACATGTTCATTTTAAATAAAATATAAATGCAGGTAATTTAATTCCTTTCAAAATATAATGCTAAGTATTATGTGTTGTCTCATAGCTCATGTTCGGGATATTCGACTTGCATGTACTGTTGTGAAATTTACGATTATTTTTAACTTCTTGTATTATAAATATGATTTAATTTCTTCAGTTAATTCTAATGGTCGTGGTATATTAGTAAGCATAGTCAAAGACTCGCGGCTGGGGTTGGTTCCGTCTAGTCGCAGGATCTTGTCCTGAACCACTGAAACTTTTCTGCGTAGTGTAGATGATACACGTTTCATAAGTCAAAGCTCTAGTTCACATTGGCATGGTGTGGAAGTTAGAGAGGAAGGGGCCCGTCACTCAACTGAGATTCAAAATTATGAGGTCTGTCACCGATGGCCCTTATGTTACTTCTCTATGCTGCACTGGTCAGGCAGTTTTATTTCCTACATTAAGCTCAAGGTCACAACTCTCAGTTCACTATGCAATTATAATTCGAATATCTGAAGTGAACTTCTAGTTTAGCATTATATGGAATCTTTTAATATACATGGCCGAATAAATTAGTGTTCAGAATTCCAATGCTTCATTAATTGGGATACAGACAAGTTGTAATACCCCATATTAGACGTCAGAAAAGTTTTTGGTTTGCGAAATGATTTAGTCGCAACTAACTCATTTCGCAAACCAAAAAAATGATTTAGTTATACGTTTGTCTTAAATTTTTGACATTATTCAGCTTACATCAATTTCAGATTGATTTGATAAGATGTAGGACTATTAATCACTTAATTAAATAAAGGACACAATTGCTGTTTTTATTTTTGTTAGAGGAAGTTTGGCTTACGACATGACGTCTCTTAAATAATTGTTATTATAAATAAAAAGAAGCTTCGTAGTATGATAACATTGTCAAAGAAAACACTTTAAACAACATAAAATTATTTAAAATAAAAAGCAATGGAAAAAAAATCTTTTGAAAATTAGTATTTAAGAATAACTTTACAATGATTCACTTGATTGGGATAGAAAGGGTTTTTTGACACAACCTTTATCAACATTTGGATTGCTTTATCAGATTTATAGGCGGAACATATTAAAATATAGCTTTAAATATTGATTTTGTGTTTCACAATTACTATAGTAAATAATAGTTTTAATAAGAAATTAAAGTATTGAATTGCCCCCCCCCCCCTCTTGTGCTTATTAAATTGTGGTCTGATAAGTTTCAAATTGCACAGCGATGGAAAAATTTTGGTTTTTATTTGTCTTTCTTTAAGTTTTGTGGTGAGAATGCAAATAGACGAGCACTGTCGAACGCATATGCTATGAAAAGAGAAGGTTAAATTTCTCTTATACTGATCGATTTTCATACAACTGCTACATATATGGTTCCACCAATACTCATGCCATGAAACTGCAGCTATTACATTAATCATATGTGATGGCATGATATGGATTTATCCTAATTCTTGTAAAGTATTAGGTTTCAGCACGTCTTGCTTTAGCTTTCATGGTAGGGATGTAAACAGACGAGCATTGTCCATCGCATATCTTATGAAAAGGTAAGGTTAATTTTCTATTATATGGAGTGATGATCGCACAACTGCCATACGTGGCATTCCCCCAATACCCATACCATGCAACATCATCCATTACATTCTTCATATGTCATATCATAATGTGTAATTTTGGCGAGTTTCATTCTGGACTCCTAATTCTTCAAAAAGGTCACACCGAATGGTTTTTTCAAGTGCATAGTCACAAATATAGTAAGCTTCTGAAAGAACAAGTTATTCCACATTTAAGGTAATGTGGTTGTTTGAACACCATTGTGTTAATTCTAAACGAAACAGCTGCCCTTACAGCGATACATTCAAAAAATTTAATTAGAGCTTACCTTCTTGATGAACATGGAAAATGGAATATTATTTATGCTACATGACAGCCAAGGAAGATAACCTAGCTGCCCAAATAATTAGATCTGAATCGGTGTGACTTTTCACTGAGAGATAGAGAAATTTTATCTAAGATCACATGCATGAAAAAGGGCAAAAAATAATGTGGGGTTGAAAAACAGCATCGTTTGCCTTCTTTCTCTTATTCATTTAGAAATTTGTGTGCGATCATTAATAACGCTACGTTTCATTAAGAGCAGATAATATGTGCATGCTTTCAACATGCTGTTGCTCAAAGAGTATGCACATTGATCAGACATGTATGTAACAAATAAAGTAGTTGCTTTTTTAAAGTTTTGCAATCTTGCCTTACCATTTATTTAATAGCATCACCATTTTTGGCAAAGTTTCCATCGGTTATTTTTTCCCCCTGAACCTTGACCATTTATCTACATTTCGAACCTGATCTACAGGCCATTAAATACATTAGTTGAATTTCAATCCTCTGTATTTAAGAAAATGTACGTTGGAACATATTAATAAGAATAGATAAATATTTTGCAAACGCTCGTTCGTGTTTTGTGAATAGTTTCACATATCGTTTATCCAAGAATATGGAGAGTTTTCCAATTGAACTATTGTGTTTTCAAAAATTTTTGTAATAGGGTAACGAAAATGCCTTTCAAAATTTCGATAGAGGCCGAATTCTTGCTTACAAAACATCAAATCGAGCGCTTAAGAGAATTGCTGATCGTCAATGAGATGGAGATTTACTAATCGTTTAAGGAGACTTTTATTCACGAAGCACATTGCTTGTTATGCTTTACGAGGGGGCTATCGAAATAAACATGAGTACATGAGATGTGGCTATTAAATAACGAGACTGACGCTGCTACAGGATAGCGTCATGCGCCAAACGCCAGCAATCGACAGCTGCTGAGCAAGAAGCCTTCTCTTTCGAATGCAAAACCTCTCGTTTCTGTTAACACAAATCCTTAAACCCGTAGCCATTTATTGTTTTGAAGGGTTTTTTTTGTTTTTATTTCGCGGAAAAAATAATAAGAGAGTAATGATTGATTGTGAAATTTCACATGAAACTTGGAAAACCCTCTACTGAAACTTATCATTCTTTGAAACAAGTGTATGGCAGTGAATGGTTACAGCGTGAACATGTTTATAATGGGTTTTAGCTTTTTCTGAAGGGCTAAAAAAGCCGTTGAAGATGACTCACACCCGGTTCTTCCTTCCACTTCAAAAACACATGGCAATATCGCAAAAATCTGTAATCTGGTTCGATCTGACCATCGCTTAGGTATCCGTGCGATTGCTGAGACTGAAGAAATTGGCAAAGAATTCATTCGGCAATTTTATGTGTAACTTAAGGATAAATCTTCATTAAAAAGAACATAATTTGAATCGTAGACGAGCAACGAAAAGGCGGTACGCATCCTGATGGAGCTGACTTGACGACTTGCAGTGCTGTTTCGAACAACAGAAGATTTGCATGGAGCATTTTAGGGATAGAGAAGGGATGAATATCGAAGGTGACAATAAATAAATCTGTATAATATCAAAAGAAAATGTTTTACAGCGTCAATCTCTGTATTTAATAGCAAACTTTACATATTAAGTTTTTAGAAAGCTATTCATGAAATGAGAGATAATAAATTTTTAATTTTGAATATATATGTATATTTTAACAAGGCAACTCATCAATTCACTCAGCAAAAGACACATGTGCTTGGAATATAATCATTTTTTCCAACCGTAATTGTCCAAACAATAGTCTCGACTTTAATTCCAAGGATAACTCTTCGTATATAATTTTATACAAAAGTGATCAAAAAATGATCAAATAATTCAATACCATTTTATCAAATTGATTTAAAGATAGCCATTTTTGTGGTAAGATGTCATTTTCAGCCCCGACATGCTCTAAACCTTGTGGAGTCTAAGGCAATACTCTGTATCGAAATTATAAAGCACAAATGAAGTGCAATCAATATGTATTATATATATATATATATATATATATATAACTCTTTTCATAATCATATTGCTCTTGTTGTTAAATAAATGAGCTTGCATTTCTTTATATTGAATTAATGCATTTAGTGAATAAAATTATGATTCTACAAATCTACACTTCAGAGTAGTTAACGGGTATTATACCTATAATCCAATCAGGCTCGTTTTGTATGAAATAGGATGAATGCAATCAAAACGAACAATTATATTACAAAATAATGCATTTTGTAAATGAATCACTTAACAAATAAATTATCAAGTGAATCAAATACCAGTTATGAGAAAGGCATTTTGGAGAATGACTGACTCAGCTTAAGATGGAAAAAGAAAAAAAAATACGGATTGTTAATTTTAAGTTATTAAAAAGTTAAATTATTAAATTATTTTTTACCACGTAATATATTTTTTTGTTAACTTGGATTCTAATGAGTTAAAAAGTAATTATATTGAGAGAAAATTAATGTTGTAAATGGCATTAAACTAATTTCTTAAAGCACATAATTTATATTTTGCTTTAAAATTAACTTTCATTGTTATTCTCTACTGAGCTTCACTTACAAGAAGTTTATTTTTAAAAATGAGAACTTTAACCAATACATTTAATCATTAGCTTTTTCTGTATTTACTTGAAGCATTATTTTCTTTACAATTTCCTAATTGAGAATTCCAATAATGAGATCAAACAAACAAAAAAATGCTTTTTGCCAAATTTAACTTTTTGCATTTCTTAAGAATGTTCCTTCTTTATTGACCAAAATGTTAAAATAAGATGATATAATTAAGAAACAGAATGAAATCAATAAAAAAAACTGCTAAACGTTACATCAAAAACTATTATTAGTATAACATTATGATGCATAAGAAATTACGCATGTTTCGAAACAAGGAAAAAGAAACATTCATTTCCTGATAATGATATAAAATTGTCATGAAAAGAAAATTTAAATATTTTGGAAACAGTATTTTTATGTAATTGTAAGTCCTACTCATAATAATTCGGAATAATTCGAAAAATTTATTTCATAAATTCAGTGTAGTATATTTAAATTATTTTATAAAGTATACACATTTAGCATAAAATATTTGAATCATAATAGTTTTGCAAATATTTTATCAAATATTACTCTTCATTATTTTTTTATCTAAAATTATTGCAAAATAAATTGAATAAGTATTTTGAAATATAAGTTAAATTTAAAGTAAATTTTTTTGTTATTGAAATTAGTTTTAAAAATTAAAAATTCTTCAAATATTTTTTGGAAAATAATGTAGGTTTATTTTGCTTAAAAAATTTATGTTATTCATATTTTTACTCAAAATTATTTATTATAATAAAAGCATTTATGGAACCCGGCTCCGTATTTTCAACATTTTAATTATTTGTTGAGTCATGTATGTTAAAATGACCGCTGTAGCATAGTAGTCATGGTTTCAGACTCGTGGCCGGAGGTTTTCGTTGACTGACGGTTTCGAGCCTTGGTCTCTAAAAGTTAATTCTCGTTAAACCTATGGGGGTGAAAGTCCTCCCGCTGGTGAGCTTTGGAAGTTAGGAGAAGGGGTGCCAGCTCAGGTTCCTCTTCACTACTTCGAAGTTCAAAATTACGGGGTCCGTCGCCAGTTCCACTCGTGTTGCTTCTAGTGCGACGGTAATGAAACCAAACCTCACAATCTGTGTTAACGAAAATGATGTTAATGTATTTCTAAATAAATTCACTCATTAAAATTTGACGAGTTAAAAATGTTCTTTAATTATCAGTAAAATGTATAGTAGACTATTTAATTCTTATTTGTAACAACACAGTAAATTTATGTAAGAGATTTTGTAACATTAATGTAAGCAATCGATCAGTTCCGTTTTATTCTTTCCAAGAATCCGTGCATTTTGCTCTAAGATTACCTGCTTCTCTACTATGCAAAGATTTCAACGTAAGTAATCCCGTGTTTTCATTTTCAATTTATGTAGGATAGAAATCTTTTGTTTTAAGAAAGACTCAACATTCAAAATACTGGTAAAAGTATTCGTTCTCAGAAATTCCATTGAAATTGATAGATGTTTCTGAAGTAGATTAAATGAAGCAATAAATTATATACCTTTCGTATAAGTTTTAATTTTAAAATCTTGATCTCATTTAGCCTAGTTCCTTTGATGTTTATGTATAATAAATAAATTTTACGGCCTTGGGAATTTAAAAGATTTTCCTGAATTTTACGTTACTAAGTTCAACCGGTGATTTAATAAAGATCCAAGAAAATCTCTTTGAAAAAAATTGTTTGGTTAAATTATTATTAATTGGAAATAATAAGAGATTTGCAATTCAGTTCATATGTAACGAATGTTACTAAGAAAATAATAGATAAAATAACTTACTCTAGATATAAATACAAAACATCTATTTGGAAATTATATAATTTTTTACACTTAAATTTATTAAAGATTTTTAAAACATTTTCTTAGATTACCATAATATTTAACGCATAATATTTTACGAAAGTCTTCTATACTTTCTTAGCTTGAATTTTTAAATAGGATCGAGATTTCTTAAGATATTCCATTAAGTTCCTGAACATCCTTCCGTGTACCGACATAACAAAAAGTGGGCAAGTAATTCCCTTGGGGCTAGATGCAGCCACTTCATTAAATGTGGATTTAACAGCAGATTCGTCATTTTTATTCTTATTGTAGATATTTTGCTGATTCTTGTTAATTCAATGATTATGTATCTATCTATACACATATGATATTATGTATATGCTTTTACGTCTAATTATTTTGCTCTTCGAAATTTGAATATAAATGAATCCGTGTTTATTTGGTGACTTCTGGCATTATCAGTCGACTTGTATGAACATTAGATCAACGCGATAGATTACTTTTGCAACTTTGTGAAGGGTTATATATTTCAATGATAATATGAAAGATAAGAACGGTTTCAACATATTTCATTGACAGGTTACTCTAAAGAAATTTAAAATTTTCTTTTCAGTCAGATCTTTGAACAATATTAAAATTTAGTACTAAATCGATGAGAATATGTTAAGTCAAATCAGTCTTAAATAGAAACTTCAATTCATTTTAAAACTTCAAATTTTCAATTCAAAATTCTTCAATTCATTTTAAGTGAATTCAAATCATTTTAAAACTTTTTAAAACGTACAATTAAAGAGCCATATATAAATTTGAATTCAAATTTATGTTTAGTTCCTTAATATTCGAAAATAATTTTTTATTATAATAATAAGTTAGTAGAGTTCTGTTCATTCATTACTCTACACTAAAAAATTTTTTAAACTTATATAATGTAATACTGAAGGCTATACATATTCAACACCATTTCAATTCCTCATTTTCTGCAAGACGAAAACTCACATCATATGCTTCTTAGTGTAACAATAATGCTTCCTATACACTTCGGAACGAATATGAACTTACAGTTGCTTACTATGTATACTCAAATATATTCTTTCCGTCTGTGGTTTAATTCGCAAATTCTGAGAGAAACACGTCATTTATTCAACTAGAAGAGAAAAGGTTACGACTTTGTTTGATCGAAAAAGTAGAATGCAGGTATAAAAAAAATAAAAATTTATGTCGAAGTTTGAACATTTGATTTCCTTCAGTATGCACTGTACCAATATCATGAAAAATTGAGGAATAAAAACTGATAAAATGTAGATGGTAACAATTTCCTCTTCCAAAAGTATAATTTAATTTCATTTCAAAAATAATTTTCATCTCCACTCTGAGACATAAATTTCTAAATTTTTATAAGTCTTTTTTTAAATTGTTGCTTTCTCTGAAAATAATGTTTCTAAAATCCTGGCTTCAAAGCTGTATGTGTAAAAATTCATATTTTGAAATAAGAACCATTAAAGTAATGTAATTTAAATGTTTTCAATGCAAGTATGATTTCAAAGTTTTTTTTTTCAAAAAAAGTGATTTTAAGGTATCTCTGCCAAACTTACGAAATGATTCAGTACTTTCAGTCATAATTTTTTGTTCAAAAAATGATTAACTTCGGTTATTTCGAAACTCTTATCCTTTAATCCCCTTCCATGTTGACGTTGGCAGTTTAGAAGATTAATGATGTGCTTTAAATGATTTTCAAAACGGTAAAGATACGAGCCACTTTAAGTGACATAGTAATTTGGGAAATCTATCTTTCATCTAACAAAATGGATGTCATTTCTTGATAATTAAAAAACAATCATAATTTCTCACTTTTAAAGGTAGATGAATCATTTGATACTTGACAAAATACAAATTTATATGCATAATATGTACATTAAAATATTATTCGAGGTGTAAGCCAAGGATATATTACATCGGAAACTTAGAACCTGATTAATTTTTCACACTGAAGAGTTTTCTAACAGTGATAATATAATTAATTAGATATAGTACGTTTTGCTTATGATGTTTAGTCAGTTCCAGTTATGCACCTTATTTTCAATTTTATTTAGTTCCGAATTAATATTTAAGTTGTTTAGTATGGTTTTGATATAATTTACATAAATAGAAAATTACTTATATTTTAAAGGGTTTTTTTTAATCACTCGTATATTTATTTTGCTAAATCCTGTATCGCAAAGAGTTCATTTGATTTTGAATTTCTTAAAAAAATGTTTTCAATCACTTGAGTTTTCCAATTGTTAAGCAGTAAAACCAGATTAAAGCGCAATAAGACATATTATTTGCTTTATAGAGTAAATTTAAGTGTGGAAAGAAATTGTAAATTTTCACTGCTATTCATTTATCCCTTCATCTGAACGTAACACAAAATGTTATCTAAATAATTCAAATTATATTTTTGTAATTATCGTATTTCGCAAAATTTTTATTTTCTTATAATCAACTATAAGTTTTTTTTTTATCAAAATCATTTTACTTTCATTTCATGAAAAATAACTATGAAATATTTAACGAAAAGAGAATACGTGATAAAAGGATATTTTGCGATAAAAAAAAATAATGGTTGAATTATACAAATATATTGATTTGTGATAAGATTTAGATACTTCCTTTTTTAATATTAAAATGGTTAATATTAAATTAACCATTTTAATATTAAATTTTTTTTAATTTTCCCACACTCCTGGTTATATAAGAACTTAGAGCACAATTAAGAACTGAATTTTTTCTTTTAATTCATTGAATATAATAAATATTTATTAATGATTTTAAAATTTCTAATTTAGATTTTTTTTTCAAATCCATGTACAATGGGAAACTTTCGAATTAATTACTGTTTTTGCATAAACAAAATAAAAATTTCATTGACATTGTTGGATTATGTACTTGTAATTTGAATTTTTCTGTTAGCAAATATTTATGGTATATAATAAAATCGAGACAAATAATAACATATTTAATTCAAATTGCAAATTAACAGATTTAATAATGAAAAGAAAAAAAACGTCTTACTAAAACAGACAAATTATGTGTTACATTTAAAATTTTAATCATATCTAAATATTTAATTTAAAAATATAATCAAATGCCTCTTGCACAAAGCTCCCTAACTCTTTATTATACATACAAATATGCCTTTTTATATTAATACGATTAATAAATTTAGTAATATCCCCTGCAATTTTTTGCTTGAATGGAAAAGGACAATGCATGCATGGAATATTTTTTTAGACACAAGAAGCCCATTTCCATCTCCAAGGCTGCCCTTCCAAATGTAGCTATTTAATCTTCCTTCTCAAACGGTGACTATGTAATGTAGATTTTCATCAGCTTTTATCATTATCCTTTCCTTTTCGAGAAGATAGATTAATCGGGTCTGGTCACCTGTTCAGTCAACGGGACACGTCATGAATCTCATTTGCGCAACCAGCTGATTCCAGCACTGTAACAGAACGGATTAGTGGATGTCATGATTTTTATGCAAGATGGCACTCCTTCGCACATTTCAAATCCAGGTAAGAAGATGCTCAAAATCCATTTTGAAATTATGGAATTATCAGTCGCCATTTTCCAACAGCCTGATTGTCATGTTCACCTCATAGCAATTACGCATTAAGCAATAAATTCATAGAACCACGACTGATACTCTACAATCTGAGGTAGAACATGGGTTTTTTGGCCTTTCATCTTCTGGCTGAGAACAGTGGATATCTTAATTATTCATTATGGCGAACGAGGAACATTTCTTAAACAAGTCGTAGAAGCTAATTCAAGACTTTTGGTTAATGATGGTTTCTTCACTTATTCCATTTTTTTTTTACCTAAGAACTTAAAACCAATTTCTTCCTATCTGCTGTGACAACAACTTTTCGCGGCTTACAGGCCACTACAAAGAGTACCAGAACAACTTGTTCCATCTTTTAACTAGCCGTTTATGTCCAGGATAATGCCTCCTATCGGTACACTTTTGAACCTTTTTTTTTTTTTTTCTTTCGCAAAAAAATTCATTTTACTTCATCAGCTGAAATATCGGATCGTTATGACCAGGGGCTATCTTAAATATTTCTTAACATACATCTTTAATTATGATCACATTACGTACCAGTTTATATAACCAAAATATTGTACGTTAGAAAAATGAATAAAAATAAATATTCATAAATAACTATAAAAGTAAAAGATTATTTATCAAACAAAAATTCAAAATAAGGAAATATAAACTTGAAAGAAACTGATTCCCCGAAAAATGGAAGAAAATATATTTAACATTACAATAGGCTTTAGAATGTTATTCTTGATTATTCTAGAATGTTTGACCAAACTAACTCCATTAAGAAAATGTATAATAAAACCAAAGTAACATTTTAATTTAGAGCAAAGATAAAAAGAAATTCATTACAGAAACATATTTATTGAAAAAAAACTGCAAAAAATTCTAAATAATTTCATAAATCAATAACTAATGCAAGTAATAGAACTAAAGAATTTTTTAATCAAAATATGCATCAAAATAAGAAAAATCATCCAGAATATATCACCACATAAATTAATTCATCAGATATTGCAGAACAAATACATGGTCGAACAAGTTTCTCTCTCTGTTTATATATATATATATATATATGTGTGTGTGTGTGTGTGTGTTTGTGTGTGTTTGTGTGTGTGTGTGTGTGTGTGTTAAACGAATAACAGCTATTTATATGAAAATAAATTAATAGCATTAAATATCCATATATATTTTCAAAACCTAAATTTTTTAATGAAATTATAAAATTTCGTACTTATACTGTAATGATTTAAATACATATATTACACGCAGGAAAATTATTGAAAAATATAGATTATTTCAATATGAATGCAATTATTAAATATAATTCTGAGTTATTAAGAGTATTATTAATTATTAGTATCATGTTCCATTAAATACTAACTATATTATTATACTAATTATATTTTTATAGTATTAGTAATACATTCAAACGAAGAAATGCATCACCTATAGGAGTATGATTTTGCAAGATTTGCTTAGACCCAATAAATATAAACTGCTGTTTGTGGTACGCAACACCATGAAGGAATCATCAGAATCACGAAATCTCGCAGCAAATGTCAACTATAGGATATTATGCAAATTAATAAAGTTTCAGAACCATCGCAGCAGAGCGGCGCGCAGCGCCCTCTGAATTGATGCTGAATGTATAAATAAAAGTGCTGTAGCGGGACGTTGAAAAAAAAGTCTATGATTATTTGTTAGTGGCAAACGTTTAGTGAGACCTGAGTATGCCTGACGCGGAAGAATAAGAAATTGCCAACTTACGGAGTTTAACCGAGGGAGTGATAACGGCCTTCGAGGTAGGAGGATTTTCCGCGCAATAGCAGCTCGCTGTATGCAGGGAACAGTTCTGGCAGATGCGAGAAGCAGTGGACCGACGAGCACCGAAATCTAACCTGAAAACAGACTGGACGCATTAGAAGGTGACGTCAGAGCTGCTACGATCGACACCTGCTCCGCATGGCGGTGAATGATCGCACAGCTTCCTCCAGGCAGCCGCGCAGCACGTTGGTCTGGTTACAGGTGGTGTACAAATTGTCGGTTTCTGGCCACCTGTCATCGTCTGCTGCGCCGTGGATTGCGTGCAAGGGTGCTCTTTATACAGATTCCCCCACGGCGAATCATCGACGGCTGCGTCGGCGGCAGTGGGCTCTGAGCACAGAGACAGGCGAGCTGATTGGCACCAGTGCCGCTTTTCAGATGAATCACGCTTCAATTTCAGGGACCCATGATACGCCTGTAGACGTTATGCCGGTCAACGCTGCCTTCCTGAGGCTATTGAACGATATAGTGGCCGAACACCCGGAGTTATGGTCTGGGTGCCTTCGTATCATGGACGATCCAATTTCTGATACGAATTGAGGGTAATTCGATAGCAACAGGTACGTCCGGTGAAGTGCTACAGCCCGAAGTCAGTTCTCTTCAAGGCATCCCTGGAAAGCATTCTTTCGCAGTGGATAATGCACCACATGTTGCGCGGACTGTCTGAGACTTGTTCAAAGTACAACGCATGCAACTTTCCTGGCCTGCTTTGACCACCGGATATGACGCCATTGAGCACGTGGATATGGTTGGTCGGCGTCTGCCTGTGATCCGTGTCCTGCGTTTCCAAAGACGAACTTCGGTTGCGCATACAAGCGATATGGAATTCTCTTCCTCAAGCAGATATTCAACATCTGTTTGACTCCATGCCACGTCGGTAGCAGCACTTATTGAAGCGCATGGTGGCTGCAACCAAATACTGATTTCGGACGCTTAATTTGCTTTTGTTTGAAAATTTCATCATTTATTTGTATCAGTACAAGTCGTTTCTGCATTAAATTTCATTTGATTCTGATGATTCTTTCATGGTGTTGCATTTTCTACAAACAGCAGTATAGATGATCTTGTAAAGGTAATTATTTAATTATTGTGTTTACTTTATTTTATTAGTAATTATGTATAATTTATTGCTGATGTTTTAATTATTTTTACATTTATAGTACTATCAAGCTTATATCTTGTAAAAATTTAATTTTTTCAGTTAATTCAGTACTTAAGGAAGATTATATTAAATGTAATGATAACAAAAAATAAAGATGATCCAACTAATATTAGTTTAGCAAATATCTATTTAAATTCTTACAAGCTACTAATAATTTTATTTCATTTATATGGATAATGACCACCTTATTATTTTTATAGAAAATAATAACATTGAGGATAAACCTAACGTTAATATTTCTCTTTATTTAAATTTAATTCTGAATAGTTATTAAAATGTAAACATATTATTAAGGTAATAAATTAGAAATTAATGATACTAAACTTTAGAGCAACCTTTTTGGTATAATGGAATATTTTAATTTTCATCTTAAAAAAATACCTGTCTGGAAAATGGTACAATATATTGTATATTTCCATTTTTGGGAATGCAGCATTCATGTTCTGTATTATAAAATTTTCATTATGGACAATTTATATATTTTGGACTATTTTAATAAATTTTACAATTATTATATTAAAGCAAATTATCCTATTACTTTTTTCAAAAAACTCATTTAAAATGTGATTTCTTTTAAATATAACATAAAATTTAGTTTTTTTTTTCAAGAATCCAATTTTATATTGCTACATTGTAGTAAAGTATGAATATTTTGCAGACATATAAATTTATATTCACTTATAGCCGATTAATTCTCTTACAAATTTTAGTTTATAAAATTTAATAGTTTTTTAAAGTTCTAATATAAGAGTTATAATGTTCAAATTAAAATAATTATCTTTTTTCAAAAAATTTTAGGATTTTACAATATTTTTTTTTGTGTATTAGAATAAACATTATAGAAATTATCGCAACTTTGTCATATTTGTATAGAGCTAATTTGAGTTTTTCATTTTGGAAGTCATTGTGAGCTCTTGTAGCACAATTTTGATTTAATTTATTTCTGTATTAATTAATATGATTTGTATTTAACTTAAAATTAATTTTAGTATTAATTTGTGTTTAACTGAAAATTAATTAATGAATATAAAGAAACAAAAATAAATTTATTTAAATTCCAGTCTGTAATTGAGTGAGTATAATAGTAGATATATAGTTCCGGTAGACATGTAAAAGTGGCTGTATTACTACTCTCCCCTGACATTATTATTCATAATTAAAAGAGTAATTAATCAATAGTCAAATCAATTGTAAGTCATATGATATTGAGAATAAACTTATTTACTTTTAGTCCGATGAATAATCAAATATCAATCCTTCTCCTGTCATATATGTGGATAATAATATGGATCCAGATCTAACGTAAACTTACTATCATAGTAAATATCTTACTGAACAAATCGGGTTCAAATCTTACGTGATTTAATGGGGATGTTCCGATTCACCGAATCTATGCTAATCCTCCGTAGCAATTATCCGATAAATTTTCATGCCTAGTCACTATTCACTTGTTCACAACTTCATCTCCTTCTCTCTTTCACTGAATAACTTCATTTTAAATTATTCACTGCTTATAAATTTAATTCATCAAACCTATTTACTATACTTCAATAATTCTATTCTTATCTACAAAAGTCACATTTCATTCATTATGAGAGACTTTCATTAAAACAACATTATTGCAAAAAGACCTTAAAGTATTAGTTGCGGGGTGAAATGAATAAAGCCTATGTTACATATTTTGCACGCCCGTTTTTTGACATATGTATGATATAATATTGAGCAATAACCAAGTACGTTAAGCTCATTATATAATATTATGTGTGCAATAATATATTATTTATTGTTCAAAGTATGAATTAAAATGATACCTTTACGTCTAATATTATACCTCACAAATATTTATTCTAATCATATATGAAAATTTTACAATAATATGGATCCTTATACATATATTCTTTTCAAATATTCTAACCAAATTGTTATGGATCACTTTGATTAAGTGCAGTTTTGTAACATTCTCAATGTTTATGGATTCCAGAATCATAATACTAAAACCATTACGATTTGTTGAGAATGCTAAACATCGAAAGACTTGCGTATTTAGGATTACATTATATAACAGAATCATATTGCATTTAACTTGAGAAAAGTAAAAGCTTTTCTTTATTAGGTTTACAGTGAAATTTTGAGTATCATGATTATTTGGGCTGATAACAAATAAGACTTTAAACTGCACATCTACCCTCCAATTTCGTAATATATAAATTGAATATAGATAAAATTATATATAAATTTATTATCATTGCTTGCGGTGAGACTTAAAGTAATAATGAGCCATTCTTTCACATGGTACGCGTACATAAAAAGGGGGGAAATTACATATCGCTTTTTTACAGTATACTTGAGAGCAACGGATAATTGGCATAATAACCGTATTTTCTTAATTATTTGTAATACTTTTGTGAAGAGAGTAGTTTTAGCTATTAAAGCATCTGTGAGTACAATTAATTCCTTCTTGTTTTCATAAATAGATCCTTTCGCTTATGTGTCAAATCATAGACAGGGTTGGCCATATATGGGGCATTTTACAACGAAACTATATTGTCGTAAAATAACTGTCTTTGTTAAACAAGTTTATTATTTTTATTTCGGATGTCATTTTGGATATAATTATAAGGCATAGACCCCCATACATTGTGCATAAGTATTATTCTGGATTACTTCACTGAATGAAAGGTTATAAAGTTTGATGCTTTCTATTTTCTGCTCATATGATCTGACGAGAGGAGAGGAGTTTTGCAGTTTGCTATTATTCTCTCATTAAAATCGCTGCAATTTTTGAAAAAAGAAAACCTGATATACAATAAATAATTTAAAGTTCCTTTTTCATGACGCTCTGTATTACATGGACCTGAATTTCTTGTGTCTTTTCCGCATTCTCCATTGGAACGATAACCATTTACAGAAGAAATACAAGAAGAGTACGAACCATCAACAAGATATGATCCAATTTTCAGCCCTAAACTTAAGACAAAAACCGAAAATGTTTCAGCGAAGAGAATTAAGTAACTTAGTCACAGACTCTTGCTTATCAAACATCAATTTACATTTAGGGTCTTTAATGCATTAATAAAACTTATCAGCTTCAACCACTCGAGTTTCATTATACTGAAAGAGAAATAAGAAGCTTTCAGAGTATTTTTATTGCAAATTTTTGCGTAATGGTGCATAAATTTTAATGACTTAATGGCTGAACTTTGTTTTGAACATAGTTTTCAGAAATGGAGTCTGGTTATAGGCTCTTTTAAGACAAGTCATTAAACAGTGTTACTACACAAATGGAATGCTAAGCATCATTGTCGGTGGAGCATTTATTGGAAATGAAAGTTATGTACGATACAGTACGTCTGTGTTAGTAAAGGAAATACAGTATGCCAAATATGACTGAAAATTGTAAACACATTCGAAAATCATAGATTTTTACTATAATTTCAGTAGGAATTTATAAAATATAGTTGTTTCCTGCTGAAACAGTTGAGTACTAACACTATACTGTTTAAATCTGACCTCCCAGATAGAAAAATCTTTTGTCAAATGGGAGCAATGTTAAGCTAAAAGAGAGAATATTCGTTAACCCACTTATTAAGAAACTTCTTCCATAAATCAGTTTTCTGGATATTGCCAAATCCAAAAAAAATAACAAGTTAATATATGGAGTATTACACAGTTACCAAATCCTAATCTATTGGATGTCGCTCAAAATACACTTCTTAGCTTCCCAATTGGACATTTTCCTTAAAACTGCAAGAACTATAATTGATGAACAAATAAATTCCATCTGAGTATTCAAGCAAAGTATATAATATAGATAGTAAATGGGATCCCTGTATAATGGGAGAATTTCTTGACTTTATGTTAGAAATAAACACCGTATAAGAGGAGAAAGTAAAAGAGTTGTTAGTAGAAATTTCTTCAAAAATTCCTTGCTGCACTTTTATTACTCACAAATAAATAGTTTTATTTATTTATTTTTAACACTATCCTTTTCATTTCATTTAATACGAAACTTTGTCAATTTTAAATATGCATGAATGATAAAGGCATATAAACAAATTATTTTTCATGTAATGCATTTGAAAAAGAGATAATATTTGTTTAATATTGTTACACTTTAAAATAAAGTTTTAAGTTTACTTAAATATTAATGCATTTTGTGACAAAGTTTCTTCAAAAAACATATTTCATTTTATTTTCCCTTATGTATTTCTTTCAGAAAGAAAATAACATTACTGCTTCTCGATTAGTCATTCCTATAATAGAGTAGAATGTTACTCTTCTTTTCACGACTACTTTTGAATTCACCGTAGTCAATTTAGTATAAAACAGCCAAAATAAAAGTTGGGCTAGAAAAGAAGTTAAACCTTTTTGCCTAGGGATATCAACACTTTCCGCCTTAATGATTAATATTAAACATAAGTATGCATATTTTAGATTTACTTATACAGTATTGAATAATTTATTTCTATGAGCGTGTAACCTCATGATGTTATCTACAGAATCTCGGTTGTGCCTATGAAAGAAGCTTGTATATTATATTAGTGTTTCTGGTTGTGTTTCTGAGAGTCTGAGTTTTCTGACACTTATATAGTTAAATCATTTGGGAAACTCGTTCTCATTTTTCTTCCTATTTTCAAAAAAAGAGTTCATTCGAAGAAAATAATCAATATTTATTATCTTTGAGCCATATGCTTCTTGTCTTTATTACTTCGTATCCAGTTATTATCTCATCTATTGCATAAAACTTTCTCAATATTGTAAAAGTTTCCCGAATAAATGCTATAAAACACGATTATTATAAATATGCTCTGCGGCTCTCTTGGAAATGGTGCTCTACGATTTTCAATTTATTTTAGTTATGATAATAATACAATGAGGGGAGAGTTGAAAGTATAAAATATGTCTGTCGTAGAGTTGCTAATTTACAATAGGAAATTGAAACCAGAATTTAAGGAGGAGCGCACTGATGAAATTTTATTAAGGTCACGATTACCTATTAAAAAATTTAGGAAAATTTATAATTTAGTCCTTTCCAAAGTACATGAGATATCTTAGAGTTTTGCTGCATGATAGTGATACCAATGCTCATATAATGCAAAGAATACCATGTATTATTTCAATTAATTACCGTAAAAGTATCAAATATCTTATAACATCCACAATTTTCCAAATTAAATGCTAAATTTTATGGTTAAACTTCAATATATATATATATATATATATGTTACAACTTTATTCCAAATTAATGACGTCCTTGGTAAAGATAACGTCTGAACCAAACGGTTTCGCTTCGTCCTAAACACAATTTAGACATGAATTGGGAAGTGATAACAACACGACCCTCGAATAGCCCACAGAGATAAGTTTAGATACAGTTTAAGTTCGAGTCGCGGAAATTCAGAACCGTGAAATGAGCAGTTTCATTAATGCACGGAGCACATTCTAGTTATATTACAGTTCTGTAAAGGAAGACAATGAAATATTTAACACTAATATTAAAATGTTTTTTTGATTCTCAAATAAAAAAAAAATTCTTTATTTAAATCAAATACTAGAGAATTTTTTTCGATTGGTTTCAAAAACTTAATCCTCAATATTTTTTTACTAACCCTTTCGCTACTGGAGGGAGAAAAACGAAGTGCTTCTCTTAGCCCGCGAATTCTTTCCGAGGAGTGACACGGTGTACATAGACGATTTTAGATATTAAGCCTAATTCGTGAAAAAAAAATTCCTCTAAAATCGGCTATTTATTAAAATATTTTGGTATTTACATAAATTATTTAAAATGCATTAAACGTAATATATACAAAAGAAAAAAAGATTTAATCGAAAATTGGATGTCTTATACATAACATTACATAAAAAATCATACTTTTAAGAAAATACAAAATATATTTACATTTGTTACATAAATTTCATGGTGTAATGATGTACCATTATATGGAATATATAGATATAAATGGTAAATCTTATTTTGCTGTATGGTATATTTATAAAAAATATTCAATTCATAGTACAACGTCACAAGTCTTACACACATATTTTGAAGCTTCACGCAAGATTTTGAGCAAAGGACACATCTTAGTCCCCCCGCCCTTTTTAATTTTTTACTTTAAAGTCAAAGTACAGATTTGGATTATTTTCGCTAACATTACTGTCAGATTCATTTATTATTTCGTAAATCTTAGTATCAGATAAACACTTTCTTTTCGTCATGGCTGTTTTTCTTTATCACATTTCTTTATCACAAATATAAACTGACCGAATGAAACGAACAGCTGAGAACATCTGCTACCAAAAGCCCTAACCCCCATAAAGGGCCATAAGTTATCCTTCGAACTTCTAAGAACTAAGGAAGAAAGAAAAAATCAAACCGAAATCAATTGCACTCATTAAATCATGCCATTACATTTAAAGAGACGCGTCTCAACACGATTTTTTATCAATTAACCCCTCCTAGTAGCCAGAAGTGAAATCCAAGCCCATATCACCACGGTCAACACTCCAAATAACCTATCTATATAGATTTCCGATATTGTAAAGCCATACAGTAACATTAAAAAAATCAAATAAAATGTTCTCATCGAGCGTATCTCTATTGATACGCTGGGCAGTAATAGACACTCACGCAGTGTATCGCCCGTGATACGCTGGGCACAGGAGAGCCAACACGAGCGTATCACCTGTGATACGCTGGGAGCGAACGGGTTAAACTTCAACAATGTGTTAAATAAATTTAATTGGTTTTAATGTTTCGAAATTGCGTTATGTTTACATATGGGTCTTTCACAACATGTAGGAATTTTAAGCCCTAACAAACAAATTGAAGTTCATTTTTATTGCTTAACCATCATTATTACTAGAGAAAGTATAGAGCTCCATTTTCAGACTAGAGTATTTAAAACTTCAATAGTTTTGTTTGAGATTAGTGGTAAGTTCTTTTATAGTTTTTCTGATATATATTATTCCGATAACTCTAAAATTATTATTTTGATAGATTATACTCAGATCTTTAAAAAAATTATTAAGTAATTTATTCAAACTATCATAATGACTTTATAAATTGGTATTATATTTTGATTTCCTACACGAAAACATTTAAATTACCTTCAACAAAATGAGGAAATATTACTTTTGTATTTAGCATTCTTATTATGAAAGAAGCGACGGGATGTATAGTTTAAGATGCCTCTTTTAATGACAAAATTTGCGGTAGATCTATTATGATTCAAACACCTAAATATATATACATATATATATATGTAGAAATATTCAATCAAATGCATAGAAACCGACAAAGACTCTTCTCATTATGAAGAATAATTAATCCCCGAAGCAGAAATTGTTTCATATTCCATACTTGATTAATTCAGAGGATTCTCCTGATTAACTTCAGGTAAGAAACATCTTGTTATTTCGAGTTTGTGACTCTTAGATACTATGAGAATAGGCGCTTTTTAGTTGATCATATTTCTTTTTTAAGCATTCTTTTGATTTCCCATGGATTCTACCTCAAAATTTTAATAAGATAAAATCACACACACACACACATATATATATATATATTATTATATATAAATAATAGAAATTTACTTATTCAGTTGTGGGATTCTGAGAGTCAAATTTGTTACCCTGTAGTTGGTAAAAGAAACGTTAAGTAAAGATCAATTTCTCAAATTAGTTCTTAAAT
This sequence comes from Nephila pilipes, assembly GCA_019974015.1. Classification (NCBI taxonomy): domain Eukaryota; kingdom Metazoa; phylum Arthropoda; class Arachnida; order Araneae; family Nephilidae; genus Nephila; species Nephila pilipes. Next base: position 130,775 of record BMAW01104638.1, read on the forward strand.
AATTCAAAGAATAATATTTCCTTTGGAGAATAGTATTACATTACATAAGAAAATTTTATATTGAATGACTGCTTTTCGGTACTTTTATTTTTTATGAAGCACATGAAACAAAAACTATGTTTTGATTCCTTTCCTTATGAGTTTTAAGCAGTCTCAATATATAATATCAAAAATGTGTTTGAACATTTTCAAAAATCTGCATTTTCACTTCAAATAGCAGTATTTTATTGAAGTTATGCTTATTCAATTTATTCTTTTATACAAAACACATTGTGATTGTATGTGAAATCCGTACGAGTTAAAAAAAAAATCAATAACTCAAAGAAACATTCAGAAATAAAACAAATAGCACAATTTAAATTACTGTAATTGTATATATATATATATATTATTTAAGAACTCATTTGAGAAATTGACTTTACTTAACATTTCTTTACCAACTACAGGGTAACAAATTTTGACTCTCAGAATCTCACAACTGAATAAGTAAACTTCTATTACCATGTATGATTTATAAGAATACTGATTTCCATAGATAATATCAATATTGTAAAATGTACTTGAACACAGCTTTTCAATTCCTAAGATATTCTTTAAATGTAACGATACTCGTTTTCTAGCAATAGTGCTAGAGTTGGATTCAGTTTTTGCACCATAAGCCTATTATCATTAATTCACTGCACAAAATTTAACTTCAAGCCATAAGTCGCATTCGACCATGGTCGACAGATGAAGTTCATTTGCAAGCCCACGTTTATTATGAGAACTTATTCAGGGAAGCATTATTTCAGTTTATGCTTTGCTTCAAAGTACATCCTCTTTTTAGTTAGTCTCTTCTTAATTCTTTCGCTAAGCAGTAAAATAGAGATATAAATTTTCATCTACCTGGCATTCTGACTTGAAACCCATTAATTCTTCATTTATAGTTAATTTATGTTAATCTATAGTAAAATCTTTTTTTTTTTATCATTCCAATAAAATTGACAGTTCTGAATACTTTGGATAAATAAAAGTTCCCAAGTTGTGATTAAATTCCATACCCTTTATTTAACTCACATTCTATGTGAGAACAATTTTCCAAAGGAAACATTAAACTTCTAAATATAAGAACTCATTTCAGAAACTGACTTTACATAACGTTTCTCTAAGCAATTACTGAGAAACATTTTACTCAAAATCCTACAGCTAAATTAATACATTTCTCTATTGCAATGTATGATTTATTAAAATCCTGATTCCCATGGATAATATCAATATGTAAAATTTACTGAGATACAACTTTTCAATTCCTAAGACATTCTTGAAGTGTAAATTAAAATTTTGAACTCTGAACTATTGAAAGTGCAAGTGTAGTAACACACAATTATGATTCTTAAGATTAATTTTAAGGGAACAGTTTTCATTTCAAATGATTTTCCATTTCCTTAAATGAATATTCATAATCAAATACGTCAACTTTCGAAAGTTATTTTTCTTATCAGAAGATAGCTTTATTATTAAACTTAAAATACATAAAGAAGTACTCCTTTATTACAAATAAAATTTATAGTTTTCATAAATAAAATAAAGTGAATTTCTGAAATACCCTCTCCCTATTCTAAGTATTATTATCGAAACAGAAACTCTTTTCTTTGGCTTATTAAATTTACATGCAGTGACATGTCCTACATAATAATACTATCGATGAATCTCATACATTTCCTCAAGAATATTTAGAATAATTTCTTAGCCGAAACGTAAATAATTATATATCGATTGAAATCCATTACAAAATAATATAAAATGATTTTGATATTGATGTAAGACTTTTTGCGTGAATTTGTAATTTTATTACTTGCATTTCTTGATAGGTCTGCTTTAAAATTAGTTATTATATGACAGAATTTACTATGAATTTATGTAAATGAATAAAGATTGATGTTGCTGTTTTTTAATAAAATGATGTGTAGTTATCTCTTACAAATAAATTTTACAAATTTGAATAAGGATTTGATTTGAATCATACTAACGTTAAATCGGTACAATATCAGATTTTAGAACTACATTAACATATAATTCCTCATTATTAATTACTCTTGGAAGCTTATTATTTTGTTTGACTAATCACTGAAATATTGGATTTTAATAATAATGTTCACGTTAAATTTATTATTTTACCTTTCTACATTATATTTCAAGTAATAAAGTTATAATGTGTTAATTTTATTAGTGTAGCCAATATGATATATGTTTAAAGGATATTTATATATAACCACATCCCTAACTAAAAACATGGATAAATATGTATGTCATAATGTGGAGTCATTTCCAGATAAAGTACTTTATATAATAGTAGCGATTTTACCCTTTATGTACTTAGTTATTTTAATTTTGAAAAAATAGTTTGAAACTTTTTATCATATTACTTTATGCATATGAATCATTTCATATTAAACTGACAAAAATGTCACTATTCCTTTTTTTTTTTTTTAATTTATAATCAGGAATTTTTTGTATCTATGTTTATTTGTATTTATGTACAGTTGCAATTATTATGAATATGCTAAATAAAAATGAGAGATCATAACTATTAATTCACTTAGCCATTTTTATCAGAAAAAATAATAAATTTTAGAATAGAATAATTCATTTTAGAACAAAATGTCAATCATTGTAGAAAATCGTAAAGTTGAAACTTTGTATTTACTCAGGTTGTTTATATTTTAGGAAAGATTCATTCGCGTGTTCAACAAATGGACACACACACACACACACACACACATATATATATATATATATATATATATATATATATATATATATATATATATATATCACAAAAAAAATCAACGCATCAAGAAGTAATTGTCCGATTGGAATGAAATTGCATATGCAAAAACATTGGGACGGACCATGCAAAAATTTAAAATTTGGTGTCCAATGAATGAATAGAAGAAACTCCAGCTCATCGGAATTGTGCATTCAGCAGGTGTACATAAGAAGCGATTCTCAATTGGATGATTAAATTTTCGGTTGTATTTGGACTGTGGATATCTTATTGTCGGTTCTAACATTCAGATACAACTTCGTGAGAAGAATTTACAGAATTCTTCGTTCGTATAAACCGTGAGGCCTGAACACTTGCCGAAATATTCGTGCTCATAACCTGCAGATGTCAAAGTTTGAAAGAGGTCGTTCTATCAGAATTAAAGAGGCTGGTTGTACGGATCGAACAATCGCTCGACATCTGGTTAGAAGCGAAGCGGCGAATAGACGATATGGCAAGAGTGGGTCAACAAAGGAAGATATCAGGGTCAGAATGGCAGCGGTCGATCGAGGACCACAACAAAACACGAAGACAGGACGATTGTCAGGGCATCTATCACTGCACCGGATTCGTCGTTTTCAACTATCCATCGTGTGGCCTGAACACATGTCTTATTTGACCCTCGACAGACAAGGAAGAGAGCGGAATTTACACACTCGCCGACCTCTACTTCGTTTACCTCTCATGCATGTACAGCGTCAATTAAGATTGCAATGGTGTTGAGATCGATAAACTTGGAACTGTGGGGACCGAGAATGTATAGTCTTAAGTGACGAGTCCCATATCCAACTGCGTCCAGATGGCATTCACAGACGTGTTTGGAGACGTCTAGGTCACTGTGGGGATCCTGCCCCTAATATCGCACCCCACACGGGCCCACAACAGGGCATTATGGTCTGGTCTGGAGTGCCATCTTCTTTGATAGCCGGTCATCTTTGGTAGTCATTTCTAGCACATTGACAACACAGCAATATGTAGACGACATTCTACGACTGGTTTAAGAACCATCAATATATATATATATATATATCATAAAATATAAATATAGCAGTATATGCTTCGATACTATTATAAATAATTTATTATCTAACAAAATCAAAATAATACGTACATGACAAAGTTTTGAATAAAAATTAAATTTTTTTAAATAAAGATTCAAAATGAGCTATGAACATATGAAAATCAAAAATATTTTTAAGAAATTTGTATCGATGAATTAATTGCGTGACAAGTTTTGATCTAACATGTTTGTTAAGTAAATTTTATGGGATCCCAACCATTTCGCATAGCAATCATTTTATCAAATAGGGTATTTATCAATAAACGTAAGAATCAATAAAAAAATGAAAAAAAAAAAGTTTCTAAGAATTAGCATGCGACGATTCTTAAAAAATAGAAAATCGATTAAAAGCAAAGCTAAGTTGTACTAACTTACATACTTAAATATAAAAAATAAAAATACATATCTCATTACTAATCGTAGAAAAGAGTATAAGTTAAAAATATTTAAAATGGTACACACACACATCTCCTTATTCTGTGGAAAATTTTTAAATACCATATTACCAAGAAATTTAAGTGAAAACATTGTGATTAATACTTTTATATATATATATATATATATATATATATATATATATATATATATGTGTGTGTGTGTGTGTGTGTGTGTGTGTGTGTGCGTATTTATGTACAAAAATTTTGGCACATTAACAACATTTTTATAAAATTTCACATAAATTCATCACTATGTCAATCACATTGTTTAAAATTTAATTTTCTAATAGTACACTTCTCAATTTTTTCAAATAATTTTGATCAAAAGCGTTTATCTTAAAATATAATTTAGGCTATTGTTTCCTCCTACCCTATTTTTTGTTGAATTGATATATCAAGTTTTCTTACATCCTTAGTCATGTGTAAGTGTATTCATTTTTATGTAAGCCTTTTCATTTTTTATGTATTTATGTCATTTTTATTTTTATTTTATGGATAATCTTAAGTTTTTATCTTCGAAAAAATAAGCAGTGAGAAAAAAGACAGTATGCTTTTTTAACAGGTTTAAACTATTTACACACTTCTCAGAATTAATTTTCTTTTTTTAATTTTGGTTTCAGTAACGTTGCACTACAAGCAACACGAGGGCTATTGGCAACGGACCTCGTAATTTTGAACTTCGGTCAATTGATGATGAATACACCTGAGCTGGTATCCCCTCTCCTAACTTCCAGACCCCTGAAAATGAGAGGACTTCAGACCTCCACAGATTTAAAGTGCATCAGCCCCGGATACACGGCGGGTCTTCGTTCCCGTGACTCCATGAAAAACTAAAATATGCTGCGGTATTCATTTAACATTTGCTGTGTATTTGCTGTTTCATGCTTATCTTAATTATCTTAAAATATATTATCTTAAAATATAAAATTTATTATTTTTAACGAAATTAATACTAGTTTGTCAATAAAATGATGTACTTATATATACATCTTTCTTCTTTTTATTATGTTTGGGTATGAAAATATGACCAAAAAGACTACAAATCACGATCTCAAATTTTAACTAAGTATTTGTTGAAAAAATGCTTTGGATATTTTACAAGCATTCAGTATAGGAAATAACGATCAACAGAACATTACAAATACCAGGTATTTTCAATGCTTTCAGGAGACATAATTTGATGATTATGAGGGAGTTTACATTTTAGATGTATCATTTGATCAGAAACCAAGAAAACGGTCAACACCACAATAATCCACTTCCGATACAGCCCAATGCACTAAACTGTCAGATTTTATTTCATTAGATTAAGGTTTGTATTTTATCCATAAAGTATATTTACTTTTTAATTTTAATTATCATAAAATTCACCTTTTTTATTATAAATTGAGAAATTACTTTCAACTTTTAAAAATATTTCATTCATTTAGATCATATGTGGAAAGTATGTTTGAAAAAAATTGTAAAATCATCTGTTCTACTACAAATCCTTTTCCTTTGAGCTTTATTTCCAAATGTAATAGAATAAGACAAAGAATATACAGTTTTATTTTTAAAATATTAAAATATTCACAAAACTATTCCTAAGACACTCTTTTTTCTTTTAAGCATTGTTTCTTCATAAAAATATCTTCTATTGTAATAATATAAAGTGAAATAAATAGGAAAAGGATCAAAGGAAGGGAAAGTATTCAGAAAAATTTACTTTTAATTCACGAAAAACTAACGGTTTTATATTAAGTTAAAGACTTGTATGTTACACATATGCATATTTTTAGTACAATGATTAATTATCATATTTAATGTAATTGACTTCCATATTGATTTCTATATGTTTTCTAACAGCGCTAAAAAGACTGCAGTGGGTAAAGGAACACATTAATTGTACAGAGTATTAGTGGCCACCAGTTATATAAAGAGATGCAACTAAGATATCATTATTCGGTAGTGTTGGGTGAAAATATGTAAGATGTAGAATAGAAAAAGACCTACATCCTGACTGCATTTAGGCAACTGTGAAAAGCCCACTTAGTGTTATGATTTGGTCTTGCATACCAGCAGATGGTATTATTTGCCTCCATGCCATCGATGGGATACTTATTGCCAGAAAATACATTCACACTATTATAGAAACAAAACATCTACGTTCCATCAGGGATCCCTTTCTCAATAATGCTTAATTTATTTTTCAGCA
>BMAW01104639.1:0-41711 GCA_019974015.1 Nephila pilipes
CGTTTAAATCAGATACTGCCTACATTTAGAGCGATAATATCATATAATTATTTTAAATTAAAACTTATTCCGTGAAATTAGAGCTTAAGCAGAAGTCTATGATGAGAGCTCTACTTTTTTTTGCAGATATGCGGAAATGAGTTTATTCAAATATTTATATACATTATGTGTGCTCAAATGAATAGAGAGTGTACCTAACTCAAAGGAAAAATTTGAAGGAATGTGTAATATACGTAAAGAAGCCTTTTTTTTGCATAGTAATGTTAAATCAGAAATTAAGTATTGGAGGAAAAAAATGAGTGGCGAAAGGACGGGAAGAAATGTTTTTATTTCCATCAGCGTGAAAGTCTTGCTAAGAAAGGTTTCAATAAATTCTCGTGAGTGGGCCACCTCCTCTAACCATTATGTTGCATGTCTACATGCTTTCCAGGAGTAATTCTCTGTTATTGTGGGAGTGGGAATTGTGAATAATTTCTTTATTTGTCCATGCTTGTTACCACATTCAATCAACGGTAGGTTGGATCGTATGTTTCTGGAAATGATTAAACCAGAATTACTTAATATTAATCCAGATATGACATTGGCTATTCGGGATTTTCTTTTCACTAACTTCGGGGACTTCTATTGAGCTTAATTGCATATAGTAAAAATTTCTTCCCAACCAAAATCACGTTTGAATCACTCAAAATGAAACGTGATTATGTAAATTATGTGCAGATCGAAATAAAGTGAAGTAATTCTTATATAATGATATATAAGTAAGGGGGAAATAAGAAGAAATATAGAGGTTAAGGATAGGAAGCCTGAGAGAGTGAGTGAGTGAGGCCGTCCAAGAATTGGTATATAGCCCGAATATTGTAACGATTTAAGGATTGGATGGAATTGGACTAACAGCATTAATCTACGTAGTTACTATCAAAGACAGTTCAGACAACAATAGCAGAAGACTCGGTCAGAGAATATCTTTTTCAATTGTAATTAGAATTGTTAGCTAGGGCGGAACGCCGTTAAGAGCGGTCTAGGTTATTAGGCATTGTTAGTAAATATTTTCGCTTGTTAAGTCTCGAGTTTTCTTAAATTGTTTTTATGTACTAATTAAGTCTGGCCTCGATAGATTGTACAAAGTAGATCAGTCACTTGGCAGCACGTTCGCCCAATTTATCAAATAATGAACTCTTATATGAACATCTCAAGACACTCATCTACAAGACTCCAATTGTGGCGAATCATTTTTTCTACCTGACTCTTGTGCCATAACTCAGTCAAATACAACTAACTCTAAAAGTCAATAACCTACAAAAGGACACACTAGTCAAGTATCAATACAATTGTTTATTTGTCAGCTTTATACTATAATGTCTGAGGATTATTTGCTGTCCTGGGTGACCCCTTGGATTGATTCCCCTATTAAACTATTACCGAACTAATACTCTCTTACCAAAATCTCTCCAGTTGAGGCGTAAAGCATACACTCAGCGCTAGTCCCACTCGTTCTCTATCCTCTAAATTTCTCTTTTCTTATATACCGTCAAATCTAACTCATTTCACTTTATTTCCACCTGCCTCTAATTAGCATAATCACGTTTCATTTTGGTTGGGAAGAAATTGTTATTTCATGCAATCAATCTCAATTAAAGTCCCCAAGGTTAGTGAAGAGAAAATCCCGAATAGCAGAACGTCACACAATCCTCTCTGACAAGGATCTTATTGCAAAAAAGATTAAATTTCTGCAAATATTCGTGAAACACGTGGCATCTTCTAAAAGATTCGCGTGTCACTTTCTGGACTCTACCAGGACTGTACTGATGTTTGTAGTATCATACTTTACACACTTTCTATAATTATTAATATCAATTTTTTTTGCATTTTCTTAATATTTCTTGTTTTTCTAACAACATTTTTCATTTGTGATCCTAAGTTTCTGTGCAAAATATGCATTTTTTATGTGTATGTTACCTTCCCTTAAAGCTCAGACCACGTGAGTTCAGAGACACTTAGTATACATATGTAATCTAATAAACTTTCTTGATCACTATGAATTTTTTAAATTTCTTTTTGCCTCTTCAGTAATTATTTTTTTAGCTAGACACACTCATTTAAGATATACCGATTTTACACATATTTCATAGATTGGTAAAAAGCAAAAATTTATGATCTATTACAGAAAAATAATTTTTATATTTTTCACAGCGTTTTCTTAAAATTTTCGAATCAGTCAGATAAATTGGGGACAGTTGTCTATGTGGGAAGAAGCCAATTTTGGCCACAACCAACGCTCTTCTTTTTAATCAAGCTACTTAATAATGGAGCCAAGAGCCTAAATGTCTAGACATACATTTTATGACGGAAAATTAAAAAAATCAAATTCTTCAGAATAGTTTTGTTTCAAAACAAAACAAGTGTGGTTTGTAATCTGATGTATATTTTTGTTTGTTTGTTAAGTTACCATTAGTTACTACACAGAAAATGTTTCCAATGAGTTCGCAGACAAAATATTAAAAGCTTACCTAAATGACACGTATTAATTTATTCATATTTTAAATGAAACATTTAGATTGGATTTTGATGATGCTTGCTAAATGATACTTACTAAAAACAAACCACTTTCGATGCTACGAGCACCATCTCTTGGAATTTCTATGGACTTATTGAATAACCTCCGTAATAAGACACGAAAAAGAATTAAAAATACAATAACCGAAGTTATAATTGAAAATCTGGAAAAGCTTTTGTTAGGTAGAAATTTTTATGTAAACAGTATTTTGAAACGAAATTTACTTCAATACATTTTGTGAATTAACGTACAAAAGTCATTGTTAAAGTTTTTTTAACATACAAATTTAACCTTATTTATTTATTTACTTTATTATTTTTCAAATTACCTAAAATTTTGCTCATTAATTTCAGATGTTTCAATCAATTTCATATGTAAAGATTCCAAAATCTCCGAATATTTGAATCTACTCAACATATTTAGTATTCCATTACTCTTAGATTTCCCATTGTTATAATCTAAAATAAAATTTGCTTCACATGATTTTCATTATTATTTATTTTGAGCTTAATATAAAAAGCAGTTTTTATCAAATCTGTTCTTACTTTTTTATTTCTCCATTTCCTTTGAATTTTCCTCATTAATTTCAAATACTTCAGTCGATTTCATAAAGCAAAGAATTCCAATGATCGTCCAAATATTTGAATCCTTTTTTTTCATGATTTTAGAATTCAAATTAAATCTAAAGTTCCAAAAATAATACTCAGAAGTAAAATGTACTTAATATAGTGTTTTTTATTATTCCTACTGTAATAACTTTATTGAAATATCCATTTTATACTAGTTTAGTTTCCTGAACGCAAAGTGGATGTTGTGTACAATTCATTAAATTAAAATTTTTACCGGATTTCTCTGTTCGAGTAACCTTAGTAATTTCCATCCGATTGAAAGGAATAAATTTTTTTTTATTGAATAAAAGAAAATGCTTCTAATTATTTTTGTCCTAGAAAAGAAAAGGAAATGGTAATCCAGGAGGAAACTTTTCAGAATAATGATATTTTGTTTTTGAATGAACCTTCTATGTTTTCAATTTTTCCGTACTTTCATATTCACAATTCAGTAAAACGAAAATATTTAGATCCAAATAAATTTTATTCAGTTTTATAAAGTAACTTTTATTTTACATTCTAAACAACTGACTGAAAACATTTTTCTTTTATAGTATTTATTCAATTTTCCAAGATTAATTTAATTTTATATTTTAAGTTAATGAATGATAACGTTTGCAAAAAAAAAAAAAAAAAAACATGCTAATTGGCATTAATTATTTCTAGTGGCCGCGGTAGCCTAATGTTTATGGTCACGAACTCGCGGTCGGCGTTGTTTCCGTCGAGTCATGGATTCGAGCCCTGATGCTACTAAAGACCCGCCGTGTAGCGGGATGATGTTCGTTAAATCTGTCATGTCCTCCCATTGGAGTGGTATAGAAGTTTGGAGATTTATACGCCATCTCAGGAGTCGTTCTCGTCATTTGAGAAGTTCAAAATTACAAGATTTGTCGCCAGTAGCCCTCGTGTTACTTTTAAGTGAGACATTAATAAAATAATCATTCAGTAAAATTCATTTTGTATCTTCCTTTTTAAAAAATAAATACTTTTTGCTTTTTTTATGAATTGTCTTGATATTATTTTTACTCATATATCCATTGTTCACACAATTCTGATTATTCGTTTTGATTTAATGTTTTTATCGTCACATTAGAAGCAATACGAGGGTATGCGCTTACGTATTCCAGGGTATACGCTTACGTATTACAAGATTTGCATCTTTGTTTCGAAATAGTATTTTTACAAATCGTTCAATTATTTTCATGAAATTCTACAAAATATGCAAATTCTCTTAATTTTGAACACTAGTGTATATACTACAATTTTATTTCCATATAATCTTTCTCATCCAAATAATAAACTTTTGCTTTAAAAGAGAACATATGCTTGATTTTAATTTCATTACAGGGTAGAGAATATATTTCAGTGCTAATACAGAAATCTTTCTCGTTTCATATTAAACACAAGTGTTTTGTTTTACTTAAAATTTATGCCATTATAATTATGGATGAATGGAACATATTTCTTTTGTAAAAATGTAAATGGCTGCAATCTCTTAAGGCTCCCGTCTACCCGCCATTTGATTTCGTGGATGTAATGTTAATCCTATGGGATTTTGATTTCAATGCTCGCATCTTTACTATTTGATCTATTTGAATGCAATAAGGCCTTGGTAGCCTAGAGGTCAAGGTCGTGGACTAGCGGCTGGCGGTTTTCTTTCAGTCGCGGGTTCGATCCTTGGCCGCCAAAGACCCGCCGTGTAGCCGGGGCTGATGCACGTTAAATCTGTTCGGAGCCCAAAGTCCTCCCGTTGGTGTGGTGTGGATGTTAGGAGAAGGGGGTGCAAGCTCAAGTGTCATTCTCGTCACTTGAACGTGGTTCAAAATTACGAGGTCCGTCGCCAATAGCCCTCGTGTTGCTTCTAGTGCCACGTTAATAAAAACTAAACTAAAATTGAATGCAATAAAAAGCACCTGAAAGAGCAAAAAATAATGAATGCTTTTGTGAAATTGCTTTTTTTCGCTGATTTCTTAAAATGTTTTTAAACATTTTTTAAGAGCGGAAAACTAGCAAGCGAATTATTAAAATAAGGATAAAAATATTTTTAAAAATCGGAGGAAAAAAGTAATTCCATAGAAGCATTTATTATTTTTTGCTCTTTCAGAAGCACTTAATTGCATTCAAATAGATCAAATAGTAAAGACGTGAGAATTAAAGTCATAATCCCATAGGATTAACATTATGTCCACGAAATCAAAATGGTGGATAGACGGGAGCTTTAAGCGATCACCATGGGACTGAAACTCTTGACAAACAATAAAAAAATGAAATATTTTTAAGACTCTCATCTTGAGATCCTCAACAAAAGTAAATTTTTATTTGATGAAACAAATAATCTACTAAACAGAAGAGAAGTAACTGCCAAGCATAAATAAAATCGAGAATTAAAGTTTAAATCCTAATCCTGACTGAATTTATTTCAAATCTGCTTTAGTTGCTGTAAAAGGAAGTGTCATAATACCTCCAATTCATTTGTTTTTGTATGATGTAAACTCGTCTCTTTCTTCTTCTCTCCATTATCTTCTATAGCATTCTTTAGAATTCTGTTGAGAAGAGCATTACACAAATATTTTTAAAATGCAATTCACTTCAAATCTTAAAACGATCAACATAAATCAACTTCGAAAAGTCTACGTGGGATCTCAGGAAGAAGTAGTAAGGGAGTTTTTAATTTAGTTTTTTATTAACATCGCACTAGAAGCAACACAGGGGCTATTGGCGACGGACCTCGTAAGTTTGAATAACGGTCAAGTGACGAGGACGACACCTGAGCTGGCACCCCCCTCTCCTAACATCCACACCACGCCAATGGGCCCCGACAGATTTAACGTGTATCAGCCCCGGTTGCACTGTGGGTCTTTGGCGGCCAAGGATCGAACCCGCTACTGAAGGAAAACTGTCGGTCACGAATTCGAAGGCATGACCACTAGGCTACAGCGGCCATAAGTAGTAAGGGAACAGAATTAACATCGAGGTAAATGTAGCAACAAAAATAAAAGTGAAACTTACAAGATAAGCTGAAAATATTATATAAATATTAATATATTTATACAGGATGCTTTTTAAAGTATATAAGCATATATGATTTTAAAGCATAAAATTGAACATATTACACGCTTAAAATTTTTATAAAAATTAACGTAATGTTTTCTAAAGATGAAATATTACATTTTTGTTAATGCATTTCTACATCAGAGAAATGGGTTTCATCGAGTGTTATGAGAGCACTTACTTTATGAATTTTGGTAAATATTTGTATCTTTAAACAATTCAGTTTATTTCATTTATTATTAATGCTTCTCTTAGTTCTGTGTTGAACGTAATGTATATATAAATATCCTTTTAACACAGTTAACACATTTACAATTTTCAACCATAATCAAATTACCTGAACAGATGCTTCGATTTCTGCATCAAAATAACTTTTTTTTTAAATAAATTTGTTTTTGCACATTTTTTTTCTTTTGATTTTAATGTGTTTTACTTCTTTATTTACAAGGAAAGGATGCTGGTTGTCACATTCTTGTTAACAGGAGTTGACAAATATTGGTTGAAGTTTTTTATTTGGAATTTTGACTATACACAGCCCGAAGCAGTAGACTAACACTTATCTCTTGTTTCTGAATGATCTTGACTAACTTAACTACTTCTATATTACTTCTGTCAATATGAATTTCTGAATGATACATAATTTTTGAATGATAGAGTTTACTTTGTTTTATTCTTAATTTCCAAAAAATTTATTGCAGTTCATATTACAAATAATGAAAGAAATAAAAAAATAATCAAGATTAAAATCTGAAGAACACTACTTGTTTTTAAAACAATATGATATTCAATACGATTTTAATACTAGAAATAGAATTTCTGTCAATGTTCCGAACAATCAATAGTACAGTCAACAGTTCATTCAATATATATGTGTAGAACTATTGAGAGTCTTGTATAGCCCGATATATATAGTAATAATATAGTATAGAACGTACCTAATACAGTATATTAAACACTACTGCTAGCTCCATTGATGATAATTCTAAGGTTGATTTAACTATAGGTAGCGCTATAGGTAAATTATCATAGCATAATCAAATTTAGTATTAATACATATCCAAAAAAATTAATTGAATATTCACTATCATAAGCAAAAATATAAAATTTACATGTTTGTGGTTGTGAAGCGTATATAAAAGAAAAATTACAACATCAAAAGTATTATTTTCCTTTACGTAAACCAACACCTTAAAAGATGGGATAGAATAGAATAAAAAAGTATCAAATCCAAATATATTTTTTTCACACGTGGAAAAAATTTAGGGGGATGTTTTCCTTTACAGTATGAAATCGAAGGAAAATGAACATAATATCAAAACTTCACTTTCGATCAAAAAGTTACTCCAAAACGCCCGGCAGCATTTCCACCCAAGAATTTACATTTAGTTCCTTAAATTCTAAATCCAAGTTGATATCACTGAGAAGTGAAATAACTTCTTTCCTGTTTATGTATCCCGAAATCACAATTCCGCCAAAACCTCGACGATGTTGGGAAAAAATTGTAAATTTCTTCTGTGTGCCAGAAATGAAGAAATATATCAGAAAAGATGTGTTTTTTCTTCTTTTTTTCCTTTTCTTGATACAAGTTTAGAGTATAAATGGACTGTCTGCATACATTTTATGATTCAGACTGAGAAGCTATGCTAAGATAAATGGCTTTAATTCACAAGAGGAAAGAACTTGAATCTGACAGAATTATGGAATAAACTTTTGTACTATTTGTAAAACGAGGAGAATAATAATAAGAAAATTGTTCTGGGGAAAGTTTTTCGATGAAAGATATAGCCACCAAACATGCTAACTTTTTTAAAATTAATTATTAAATTATTTAGCTAAATATTAGAATTAAAGGAAGCGATAAAATATTAAGGTGAACGATAATTATTCTTTTCAGATATCAAAATTAAAGCAAACGATAAATTATCAAGTTGAATATATTTTAAACTACACATAATTAATCCTATAATAAAACGAAAAAAAAATTAAAAAATTAGAAGAGATTTATCTTATTCCAATCTGTGGTTTCGCCCCCTTTAACATTTTGATCAATGCGGTTGTCGCTTTGTTAGCTTACTTCTGCGGCGTCCAATCGTAACTCGGTCTTTTATCTCTTTTTCTCTCCAACGTTTCAGCATGCTGAAATCCCATGCATTTTGTGCCTTGATCTTTAATTTTGACTGAAATTTAACAAATTAAGAAACAATCTCAAATTACAAATTTATCTAAATACTATTCAAGATGAGAGGGTAAATTTTAAAACAAAAATTGAAATATATCCATACCCGGTGGCGTTATGACTTATTGTTAAGAATTAGATTAACTACAGGTGAATTCAAGATTCACACACACACACACACACACACACACACACACACACACACACACACACACACACACACACACACACACACACACACACACACACACACACACACACATACACACACACACACACACACATGTATGTGTGCCGTGCGGCGACTCTTCTACAACAACGTTAGAAGTTAAATGTTTTACTTAACCAGCCAAAAGAGATGTCTTTTCGCCTGGTTGGTATGAGCATGCAAAAAGAAAGGTCATACTTTCCTTCGGACCACTGGACCGGGTTCAAACAACTTCGGCACTCAAGGTCATACATAAACTCTCTCCTTCCTCGAGGGTCGGAAAACACCGGCAAGAACATACATGCATGTATTCAATCCAATAAAAATTTAGTAGAATGTTGTACACATTTTTAAAAATTAAGATGAATTAACTTCAGGAAAGCAGGCACCAGAATATATCCAAAAAACTTTTGCGTGGACAAAAAGATAAGCTTACAACATTTGTGGTTCAAAACAATAGCTCTTTGTTGGCTAATAGATGATTTTGGTAAAAAAGAGCAGGTGTTTTAAGAAATATATACCAAAGAAAGATCGTACGTACATCAAATAAAATTCCCCTTTAAAATAAAATAACATGACGATAATAATGGATTTACTGAAGCGTATATTACTGATTACTTGTGCATGCAGCTGAAAACATTGAATAAAAATATAAATACAATTAGCAAATGTTAGTTGAAGTTTCTAACTATATGGTTTATCATTTTTAGAAAAAAGCTAAAAAAATAAAATTTTTGATTTTGTCCAATTCAATTAACTTCATGTTAGAACACACACAGCGTCGTACAACAAAGTATAAAAATTTCATATTACAGTCGCAAGACGATAGAGCATAAGTATAATATCAAATGAAGTGTGAAATATTTATATCAATGTTAAGAATATAGACAAATTTGTGTGAATGTAAAATTAAAATGTGTTTATTTTACATTTTTCTTAGTTTATGATAACTTATGACACATTAATTAAAAAAATATTAAATTAACTCTCTTTTTCCTCGTCTATGACAAAAGACATATTGTAAATTAAAACACGTAATAAAATTTAATAATTGGTTCCAGCAATATTTTATTAATATTTTTTAATTTCCTAATTACACTCATAACTAAAATATTTAATAATACCATTCACTTTTGCCCAATTTATACAGCGCATATCCAAATTTTTGTAAAAATAATTAAATGCTTTGAAACTGATAACATATATCTCCTTACATAATCAAATTTGGTGGTCTTTCATCCATCAGTATTTTTTTTTTTTTCATTTTCTTAGAATTTGCCCTTTTATGAAGGTTATTCAAATAATATCTGTTTTTAAAGATGGATGGGGTTTCTAAGGCAAAGTTGTTGTTACCAATTTGTGCCGCCCTCTGTTAAATGGCGTCAAAACAAATTTGATGTTGTTTCAAGTCTGGTATGTTAGCTTTGATTTTTTGCTGAATGAAAAATGGTTTGCTGCCGCTTCGACTTGTCAATGAGATCTGGTTTCAGCATTACACAAGAAATATCGAAAAAGTTCTAAGGGGGAAAAAATTTAAAGTTATATTTTTGCGCGGAAAATAAAATATATCTAATATTCTTCGAAGTATGAATCTTGATCAGTAATACGAGTCCAGGGATGCTGCCATTGTTCATGGCACTATGCTAACTCATTTTGAGAGATGCTTCGAAGCTTTGTGGTCACAGTTTCTTGAGAATTTTTTGATTGCTCCGAAACTGTGTTCTTTTGGCTCCATATTTAGTGCATGGAACAGAAAGAAACATAGGGATGTAAACATGGGATAGGTATTCAATCACTATTAGCCTTACCTTGTCATGGTGGACGATTCAGCTGCCAGCGATCTCTGAGCGGATGTGGTTTATTCTTTTTCTTTAACGTTGGAGCACTTCCACATAAAATTGTAATTTAACTGTCAATCTGGATGGAATAAATTCCGTATGAACCACTCCTTTAAATTTAAGGAACAGAATTAGGAGGTTTTTCATTCGTCATTTACTAATCTGAGTCTTCTTTAGTCGTTTTGAATTTGCTTTGTGCCATTCCGCACTTTGTCGTTTAACTGAAGAACGTATTGACAGATTAAACAGTGATACCCAAATTTTATCTACGGTTATGATTCTTTTCAGAAAGCTTTGGTCATCTGTGACACGATTCAACATTTCCTGCGGAATCGTCATGCGGATGTTTTTGAGGTCAGGGGTCAAAAATTTGGCACCAGTTTAGCACAGATTTTATACATTTTCAATTCCTTCGTAACGATACAGTGGGTGACTGTTTTAGGTAATCCTACTAAATGAGTGATTAAGCGTGCAGTTAAATGGCGGTCCGGAGTTCAAATCATTCCTCACCCGATCAATGTTGCCCTCTGTTTTCGATGTCGATGGTCGTCTGTTGCGCAGGTCATTTTTCACATTCTGTAGGAGGTTCTAACATAAACATAAGCTCTATTTACTACTTGTAGCTGATCCTGATTCGTAGCCATTAACTTTCTTTTAACATTTTCATAGTTTTACAACCACATTAACCAAGTTTAATGCAAATTTTTATTACATATCATTGTTCAATACTTTACTATATCAATACTTTGCGTTTCCTCAATGACTCTTCATAAGGTCATTACGGATGCCGTGACAAATCGTACCACCTATAGACATTTGGAATACGCAACTGAAACTTCAAATCACCTGCAGCCGCCAGGTGATTCTATCGGCAATGGGCCAGAAAGGCGAAACAAAATTATTATTGTCATTACTTTTGAGAGAAACCTTGTGTACCGAAGCAAGAATCGAAATAATGGTTTGTTTCCGGTGAAACCACTCCACCGAAAGCGAAGACGGTCTCATTGGCTTAAGAAGTTATGGCGACTATTTTAAGATGCGAAAATCATCAGTTTCATAGACTTCGCAGAAAACGGTAAAACGATAGTTTATTAATGTTAAGGAAAGCTACCTGAATCTCATTCCCTATGCCTAAAATCTCATTTTTCATTTCTCACACAGGTACTTTTCGGAATAAATCGCATAAAACATAAGCTCTATTATTATTATCTCTTTACTAATGTAAAACCACACTTTTCATTTATTAGAATTAAAACAACTGAGTGGTTTACATTGCACAGTACAGATTTTGTATGTACCACGTTTTGTATCGTGTGTAATGTATAATAGTATTATTTGACGAAAGTGAAAATCCTCTCACTGTGCTGCTTGGTAAATTCATTTAATCTACCCTGTCAGAAAATTCAAAAATTAGCAGCCACGTAATTTAACAAAAACAATTTTTTAAAAATCATTTAAAATTTTTTTTAATTAACGGGAAAAATATCATCAAACGAACTGATCAGTTAAATGAAAAAAAAACTGAAGAAAGGTCGAAGTGAGAATGAAGTGAGAAAACTTCCACTGTGTTTTCTAGGGATTCTTTTCAAAGCTATAGTAATTGTAGTTCTGTTACTTTCCATTAAGTCGGTTAACTTATTTACAACTGCTGAAGCGGGAAGTAGTTTGACGAGTATTGTACAAGAATTAATTTAGAATTCTTAAAAATGTTAGAAGAACTTGGAAAATCCTTCAAATGACAGGTACAACTGTAAGAAGGGTTGGTGATGGTCGCACGAAGAAAATAACGGCAAGTGATGACAAAAATATCGTTCTGCAGTCAAAACAAAATACCAGACCCAGACGTCAGGCCACATTGCTCAGCAGTTGCGAGCTGCAAGTATCACGGTTTATTGCAGCCAGACATCTGCATAAAGGTGGCCTATTATTCTCTCCTCATCTTGAACTCTGCAAACCATTAACAACAGACAATTGAAATGGAACAACAGCGGCTATTGAAATGGAAATAGGAAGGGACACGGTTTCACTCCACTAACAATGGGAAAAGAGACCATTCCGGTGGTCCTGGAGTGCTTGTTATGGAAGGCATTTTGCTGAATTGACAAATGAAGTTCCATATTTTCAACAGTGGCTCACTTACCGGAAATCGTTACTGAGCTGAAATATTCCCTCTCTCGAGTGTCTGTTCCGAAGTGCCATTGGTCCAGATTTTATTTTTGTGGACAGCAATGCACGTCCACACAAAACCTCTACCGTTGATCAGTTTCTAGAAAGTGAGGCTATCTGCAGAATGAATTAGTCAGCGTGCTGCTCTGATTTAAATCCCATCTAACATACGTGGGATACTTCGGGGAAACGCTTGGTAGTAAGATCATATCCTCCGGAGAGTACAAGATAGCTGAAACAAATGCTCTTTGAAGAGTGGCAACTCGTAGCTCAAGAACTGCTGAATAATTTGGTATTGAGTATGAACAGTTGGGGCCACGCAAACATTGTAGTTAGGGGAAGTCATATCCCGTAATAATGAACTTTGGTTTGTTGTTTTTCCTCATGGCCAGACAATATTTTTAAGAACTTTATTCTGTCAATAAAATCGTTTTTTGCTTTGTTCCATAATGTATGCGTTCAATTCCTTTTTTAGGTATAATGCTTTCATCAACCTTTAAGTGCTACATTGTGCCTCTGTAGTGTGAATTTCATATCACCCAGCTGATTTTTCTCGGATTTACGGTACACCAGTTTATATATATATATATATATATAATTTTCACATAGTTTTTCTAATTTCTTGCTATTTTGTTCAATTTTCTTTTTTTTTTTTTTCTGATTTATAATTATAACACAGCACTCGATAAGTTTTCGGTCTGACACAAATATGGCAACACTGTTGATAGACCCACATTTAATTTTTGGACAATACCAATCTTGAAACGATATATGTCAAAATCTCATGACATTCTGATAAGTAATTTACAGATTACAGTGGTTTTAGTGACACCCGTTTTGTAATTATAAAAATAGTGGATAAAAAAGAATTTCGGATGTTGATTAAACATTTTTTGTTGGAGAAAATTACTGTTGAACCCAAACAGCGGCTTGATAAGCATTGTAGAGAGACTCTACTCCAGGGAAATCAACTATTATTGACTGTCAAGGTGAATTTAAAATCCGTCATACGAACACCGATCTTGCTGAACGCTCAGGTCCCCCAAAATCGAAAGTTGTTCCGGAAAACATAAAAGTCAATAAAATAATTTTAAAAAACCATTCAGTGAAGTTGCGTGAAATAGCTAACACATTAAAGATATCAGAATGTAGTGTGTTTAAAATTTTACGCGAAATTTTGAGCATGTGTAAGTTCTTTCGACTTAGCCGCGGTTGCTCAAACCGAATCAGAAACAACAACGCGTCGACAATTCAAAGCGTTGTTTGGATCTGTTCAAGTAAGATAAAAAGAATATCTTGCATCGGAATGTTACAATAGATGAAACATGGATTCAGTACTACGAACCCTGTGAAGTTGGGCAAATCGCTATTTTCTCTTCACTAACTTTTGGAACTTAAATTGAGATTTATTACATTAATGAAGCTATTTCTTCCCAACCAAAATGAAACAGGATTATGATAATTAGCCGCAGGTAGAAATAAAATGAAATGAAGTAAATAGGACGGTATATTAGCAAAGGGAAATTTGGACGATAGAGGCCGAGTGGGACTAGCGCTGAGTGAATGCCTTACAAGCGGTAGGCGATATCAAGAGTTGCTACTGGTGTTAGCAGTAGCATCGGATTCGAGAAATCAGGACAGCCTCAACTGAAGAGATTTTGGTAAGAGAGTATTAATTCGGTAATAGTTTTATAGGTGAATCAATCCAAGGGGTCACCCAGGAGAGCAAATATTCCTCAGACATTAAAGTACAAAGCTGACAAATAAACATTTGTGTGATACTTCACTAATGTGTCCTTTTATGGGTTACTGACTTTTAGAGTTAGTTGTATTTGACTGACTTATGGCAGAAGAGTCGGATGGAAGTGCATTGCCACAACCCGATTCAAAAAGATCGTCAGCTGAGAGAACAACAGTCGGTGAAAGTCGTCCATAGCGACCAAAAACTCAAAAGTTAGCTGGAAAGGTTATGACATTTGCATTTTGGGACTCGCATGGAATTTTGAACATATACTTCCTTGAGAAATGTAAAACTATCAATAGCGAATACTATATGGCATTATTGGACAGACTGAGAGTAGAAAGTTCAAGAAAAAAAATCTACCTCTCCTGCAAAATAAAAAGTGCTGTTCCACTTAAACAATGCCCTATGTCACATGTCAAAGAAACCTTTGGTTAAATGGAAGTAATTAACCTTCGAATTACTTACACACCCACCATATTCTCTAGATCGGTCCCCCAGGGACTACTGTCTTTTTTTCAGACATCAAAAAGATGCTCTTGGGAAAGAAATTTGGCTCAAATAAAGAAGTGATTGCCGAAACTGAGGCCTATTTTGAGAGCAAAGACAAATCGTTCTACAAAAAAGGCATCAATAAGTTAGAGGCGCGTTGGAAAGAATTTATCTCTCTTATAGGATAGTATGTTAAAGAATAAAGTCGAATTTCTACAAAAAATAATAAATTGTTTTTGCTTAATTACAATGGAGACTTTTTGAGTGATGTGTTATAATGTTCAATATATTTTCATTTTTAATATTTCAATCAATTATTCGTTTTAATCAACACTTTTTAGCTTTCAGAATTTTTTCTTCTGAATAATTATAAGAATCAACAAATAAAATAATTGCGATATTTTAACAAAGAAAAACATCGAAACCCTTTTTGATTCCGTGCTATGTGATTGAATTGAGAGGAATTAATTTGTTTAAAATTCTGAATTGATGTTAAATATCAGCAGTATAAAATCACAGATATTTTGAAATATGTTCACATAATGAAGCAGGTGTGCAAAATATTGATAAGTTTTAATTTTAAAAAAAGGAAAGTAAAAAAACAGAACTGATATATAAATATTGTCCAATTTAATCCAATATCATCGGTAGTTGAGTTAGATATTTCATTTTTTTTACAATAATTTTGTTTCAAATTTCATTTATATGCAAATTCAGATTATTCAATCGCTACTTTTCATATAAAAGGACAAGAGTCCAACATTTACTGTGCTACGATTTCGCAAAATTTGGTTACCAGCCTGACCGCGAGACTATAAAAGTGCCCGGAGTAAAATATCTGAGCACTTACCGTTTCCAACGGAAGGGGCAACTCAATACAAAAAGAGTCATGAATAGAACAGAAAACGCAAAACTTTCCGGAACGCATTTCAGACGAGACGAATCTGTGGATCTGACTTTGGCCCCGAAGCCAGAGGCTGCTTTTTATTCCATTTATGGATGTTTGGGTTCTCGTTGGAAAAGGTATATATAAGTAAGGAAAGAAATATATAAAAATACAGAAAAGAGAAGATCTAATTTTCGAGATAGTTATAGGGAATAAATAATACAATACTCTTTAGTTTCCAATTGATTTTGCCGAATCAATGACATCTTTTTTAAAGATGATGTTTTTATTTAAAGCTTGTATTGTTTTTCATTTTGAAAAATATTGGAAATAAAAAAAAATATATTTAGTTTAACACTGGAAATGAATGAGACGGGGTTCACATTTCTAGTTTGATATATGGTCGACGAATTTTATTTGGAGCACGAGACTTCCGGTTCTTAATCCCTATATCGTATGAAAAACTATTGGAGCTGAACTTTGGCATTAACTTGTCCAAAACTGCAATTTGTTTTAAAGTTAATTTGACAAAAGTTGTGGTTTAAAAATTAATTGAGAATTTAAAAGCTAAATTAAAAATAATGGTTACATATTATTTTGAAAATAATTCCATAAATGATTAAAGTTATAAGTGTAGTGAAAGTCTTAAGTATTTTATCAAATGGAGTGTTGCTTAACTTTTGCAGCCAGTCAATAGGATAGCTGCTTTTCGTATTAGTGTCTCAATATGTATCAGTGTTCGGGAAAGTTGTGTTTGAAAGAGTTGTAGAGAGATGAGAGAACGTGCTCTGACTGGATGTTGGGTTAAGTTAGGTAGGTGGGGCTATGTGTAGTCTGGGTCTATGGGAATTTAAGGAGAGAAATTTGCCGAAAATTAAAAGTTTAACAAAGTGTTTTTATGTCTTTTAATTTTTTAGGTTTGTATAATAATCAGAGATGTTGAGAAGGACATTGTTGATGTTCATGAGATTATCAAAGAAATTAAGGGTTATTTTTTGTATGGAGTGTCGTATGGTTTGAAAGTTAATTGCAATGAAAATGTCAGTGTTTCTTATAAACCATCTAGCGTTGACAATTTGTTTAATTACGTTGTTAAGTGCTTCTTCTAGTATATTTATGTGTGTTTTGACAACAGAAACCCAAACTAGTCAACTGTAAGTTAAGACTGGCCTGAGAATCAAAGTATAGATAAGTAACTTATTTTCTATTCTTAACTTTGAATTCCGAGCAATTAAGGGATAAAATGAACACGCGATGGCTCGAAATTTCTAAATGACATGTGTAATGTGTTGCTCGAATGTGAGTTCCTTATCTAATATTATGTCAAGGTACTTTTTGCGTGAAGACCAGGTGAATTTTTGATCCTTGATGGTGACATCAGAAATTACCCTTTGCTTTTGTATGAAAATAAGACGGGCTCTGGTTTGCTAACGTACAGGGTAATTTTCCATTTGAAGAACCAATCTTCTAAAAGTATTAAGTGTTTTTGGTTTGCTTTGGCTATTAAAATTGCTTCTTTGTTTTGGGCTAATATCACCGTGTCCTCTGCGTACACTTAGCGAGATGTGTTTAATGTTTCTGGGATGTCATTTACGAAAATTGAAATAAAGTTGGTCCTATTTTCGTGAATGACATCCGAAAAGCATTCAACACAATTGTGAGTGAATGGGATTATGTAAAATACTATATCGAGAATTTTATTTAATTTCAACCACGCAAAGCAGGTTTTTTGTTGGTTCTAATATTCCACTCTCCTAAGCTATAATGAGGGATAATGAATGTATGGGGTACTTTTTGGAGGTCCTCAAAAGATGTAAATATAATTTGTAATAGTAACGTAGGTGTTAACGAATTTAATTGGAACGTAGATGTTCAAATAAATATAATAGAAAAAACAGTTCTCCAACTGTTATTGAGATTTGGAATACTATTCTCCTCGATAATTTTGGATTACTATTCACTACAAAAAAAATAAGCAAAATTTTAGAAAATATTTTGATTGAATTTGTCTAGTAAATTATCTATGCAAATATAGTTAGGAAAAAAAGAACTATATTTTGTTAAGCTTTCTAAAAATGATTTCATATCAATATTTAGACAAAATAAGACAAAAAAATAATTCTTACTACTTTTAAAAATGGCATATTTTTGGAAACTTCCACTGACAGTTGTTGATATCTATCATAATTTCAAATTCGATTTATTCTGTATATTCTTGTCTGATGCGTAAAGGTTTAACGAAACTACTATATTGACTCTATTGAAATATTGATAAAGTTTTGATTTTCCCTATAAATAGAGCTTAGTCTTTGAACATCATGCAAATTTAGCCTTTGCTCGAAATATTATTAATATCATTACGATGTTCATTAAAAGTAAATATTTATTAGATGCTCTATGAGATTAAGATAATCACTATTATAATTAATTCTATTACTTTTATGCCTATACACATATCCTTGATAATATATATAATTATGAAGAATTTAAAATAGAAATATTCAGAGTTAAATCATGAACTGAACAATAAATAAAATTATTGATCAAGTGATTGCTTATTAACATCACACTTAAGAGCAACAGAACTTGTATTGCCAACGGACCTCGAACCTTGATTAAGGGACGAGGATGACACACGAATTGGCACCTTCCTTTCTGAACTTCCACACCAAATCAACGGGAGGACTTGAGATTTCGACCAGATATATCGTGCGTGATACACGGTGTTTCTTTTGTAGCACCAGGACTCGAACCCACGACTAAGTGGAAACAATTCCGGCTGCGAGTTTGCGACTTTGACCACTGGCCACCAAGACATCCAAATAAAGTTATTAGAACATCTTTGTACTTTCAATGTATGTCTTGTTATTTATGGCCAAATTTTGAGTGTATGTATATGTGATCAGATTTTCTCACTATCTCTCTCCATTGTTAATTTTTTCATCTTATGGCACCTTCTATATAAAAACTCTTAAGTTAAATTGAACCATGTGTTAAAAATTTATGTGATATTATAAAAAATCTCGAGATACTTTCCAGTCTTCTGTTATTCTAAAAATTCTGAGGATTTCTGAAGATAATTTTTTAATCAAGAATAGCAAGACCCATTTTCACCAAAAGTTCACGTTCTAGAGTCTCTGTGCGAATGCTTGTATCTATTACGTTGTTATGAACAGGTACATTAAAATATGAATAGTGATATTTAACTTATATAAAAGATATTATTTTTAATGCGAGGTTTTAGGGTCGATTTTAAAGCAGTGATGTCATGAAGACGTTGCAAGCGAAGTTCTAACTGGAATTAGGTTTACCACAACTTAAATCACTACATTTAAATCGTTATCACACCCAAAAGTAGCCAATCTCCATGGGCACCCGATAACCGACTTGAAAAAATATTTGTTTCAATTCCCCCTAAGAAATATAACATGATTTTGAAATTAGAGTTATACCGTTTTTAGCTGACTATTATATTACAAAGTATGAAAAACCTTCAAAAGAGTGAAAAACAGGGTAAATAAGTAGACTTTTGACTTAATTTTTGACATTTAAAATCAAAATATTATACTCGCATTCATAAATTAATTCTTAAAACATATTTTCTGTATCAAATATGATAACCGAAATCGTCTGATATAAAATGTTTCAAGCATTCATTTAAAAACAGTCTACTTCATCAAAATACATCATTACTTATTCTACACAAGAGTTCCTTTGTATAAGATATTTTTATTGAAAACTGCTTGAGGGATGTACTCGAACAATGGATGAACTCTTCAGTTTTTCATTTTTTTTTGGACGAAAGTCTATTCTGCATTATATATTGTGTTCCTAGATAAAATTTGTTTTGCCTGCGTATTGTATACCTTATTATCTAGCGCAAATAATAAATATCTTATCATTTTTCAGCAAATTATTTATTATAGATGTCTTGCGTGTGTATTATTCACAATGATTCATCTGAGTTTTCCTTTCGATAATATTTTACGTAATACATATCAGAACATGTGCATTAATTGAGATCATTTATAACATTTGATTGATAAATATATTAGTCGATTAATTGCGTAGATGTATTTTTATTGTATTTGTTTTGATATGGATCTCTACAGAATGCTCGATATTATTATGAACCGAAAAAGATAAAAGAGAGTAAAATTAAAATGATAATTTCTTTAAAGCCCTATATATGTATTATAAACCTAAAATTTTCAATCAGTTTAAAGTTTAAAATTTAAAAGAATTTTTTGTTTTAAAAGGTACATTGAAAGGTATTGAGCTTCATGTATGCCAGTATGCGAATAAAATTGCTTATTCGAGTCCAGATTCCTTCAATACAGAATAATGAGATTGCTAAACCTTAATTTAAAATTATTTGAAACCCTAACGGGAAAGCTAGCAGTGTAAGGTGATAATTCATGTGACACCTTCTTCGTTTGGCTAAGGCTCTACGTTACTAGATAAGCCAATTATACTCCTAATGTGACTACAAAATGACTGATATAAACCAAACATACACCAATTTTTAATTTCAAATTTACCAATACAATTTACTCTAAATATCAACATAAATGGATAAAGCTCAACCCATAAAACATGAACAAAATTTATTGAGTGGAGTTCTAAAGAAAATATTGTATTCATGTGTCAAATTACCATTCTTCTATAGAAGCAATCTTTACTGATAATATTATTAAGCAGAAAGTTTGGACTTTATTGTCTGCCTTGCAGAGTGACCACTATTGGTATGAAGACCATTTCACAAAAATAATGTGAAAATATACCAGGAAGTATGACTGAATAAGTAGGAATGATCTTGGAGACTAATTTGGGATCCCAATATCCCCAAGTTGATACATTTGGTGACAAAACTAAATGTTTCTGGATAAAAGGAGAACACAAGGACAAAAAGAAGCTTCTTGAAGAGTCTACGTGAATGTAAACACACGAGCCACATTGTGTATCGGTTAAAGAATGTATGCAGAGAATTTGTTCAAATGCGATATTGTGATTATTTGAATAACTGAGCTTAATAATTGTGCGAACTTTAAATTCGTGTTTCGCATTTTGTGTGTTTATTGCTTCCTGTTAAAAGGATATAAAATGTTTTTGCAAGAAATTATAATTAGTGTATTTAAGTTTTGCTTTTTCAGTTGAATTTACACAAAAATTGAATCTACACAACTGACATAGTTGAATCTACACTACTATTAATCACATAAATTATTGCTTCCTGTTAAAAGGAAATAAAATGTATTTCCTAGAGATTATAATAAGTGTATTTAAGTTTTGCGCTTTCAGTTGATACTTAGTCTCATAAATCTTCATATATATATAATATAGAAGCAGAATTAATAAAAGTGTTATTTGTTCTAAAAACACAGAGTCCGTATGGAGGGAGAGGTAGCATTTTATTATCAATTCAAATTGCTGTAATTATTCCCCACTTTCGTTGCCCCCTATAAAAACATTACAAATGATTGAAAGCGTTAAACAAAAGTACGTCATTTTGGAGAAAGTCCTGCTTTTGATCACTTTTGTTTAACTAATCTACTCATTCATTCATCGAAAATAAAATACTTCTCTTTATTACAATTCATAACTACACAAAAGGAAAGAAGAAAAAAATTAATTTATATAAATACGAGTGGTCTCTAATTGGAAAAAAGGGAATAAATTGTATGAATGCAGAAATCCTCTTCTAAAAAATAACAAAAAATGCTAACAAGCAAAAAAAAAAAAGCTCTATTATAAGAATTTTAACGAGCAGTGCTTATCGATGTAATAAAGAGCAAAGTAATTTAGCAGTGTTTCTAGAAGGAGTGTGAATCGGTTAAAAAAGTGCAATATTCTGTGTGGACTTGATGAAGATTATTTCTCTCTCTCTCTCTCTCTCTCTTCCCCCGTAAATAAGGATAAAAATTAAATAATTAAGATGACAGATACTCTCATTACTTTATTAATATACCACTTACTGCACAATATTGCTCAAATAATTTAATCTTTAAGAGTCGCTAAGTGAAAAAGTGTAATTTTCTTTTCTTCGGTGGTAATAAAGCACGAATAATCAAGTTCTTCAGAAAAGAAAGAAAGAAGAAATATATATACTCGGTCTTATTATGTTAAAATTCTAAAGACGGTACTAGTTAAAACGAATTATGAAAGTAAAAAATAAATAATGATACATTATGTACCACATCAGGTAATATTTAAGCGATTCTCGCTTAAAAGTTGTTAGTTGATTGAATCTTCAGTTTTGTAGTGTCATTAGGCATCTGTTTCATCGGTCATTAAAATAAAATTTTAGAAATATATATATATATATATATATATATATATATATATATATATATATATTTAAAACATAAAACATTTGACATTAGTTCGGAATCTAATACGTGTTTCAACAGCAGGTCTACATTTTTTGCCATTGCCCAACAAAATGATGTGGCTTTCGAATTTAGAATATTAAGAAAATAATTTTCACGTTAACGCGAATCAATTTATTGTTGTGGGGAGGACATTAACTCAAAACTCGACGCTACATTTAAAAGTACTATTTGGAAGATATCTTTATTCAACTCTCTCTAATACACTATATACAAATATTCCTTATCTTACTTCTGTAAAAGATAACAGCATCATCTCTAAGCATTAATAACTTTACCACATTAGGTGTTCGCAGTACTCTGTAATCTTAACATTGCATTTAATAAATAGTTCATTTTATATAGATACAGAAATTAGCTTCAAAATCATTCATGAACAGTTCCTATTGATAACTAATTTAAAATTTTCATTTTTACTTATTCACATAAACACGCTATAAAATTTTCTCACATTATTAATAATTTAAGAAACTATTTACTTTTTAATGGCACCGGACAGCTATTGATGAATGTGTGTGAGTCACATCTCGAATTATTTCAAAAACCTTTTTGGAAGTATCAAGCATCGCAAACTTTCTTTTCCTTCGCTTAAAATAATCGTTTATGTTTTTTAAAAAAATATGCTGGTAAATTTTTTTTTAAATATTTTTAAAAATTTCCTTATTTCGGCTAAAGGAACATGGAGCTTTTCTTGTTATATTTAAAGATTACAGTTTCATCACGGAAAAAATGAGATTGAGTGATAAGAAATGTCGATGTGTGTGCCTCTTTGAAAAATAAATTTGTCACTGTTACATGTGCATTATGTTGATTAGAACACACTACAAATGAACAGAGTATTGTATGATGAACAAAAAGTTTTAAAAAATCAGACCATTTTTCCAAATAAGACCAAGTAATGTAAAGGCATGTGTGGTCTAGATCAATGATTTTCAAACAATGTTCTAAGGTACCCTGGGATTCCACGAGCCAAACCGCATGGTTCCCCGTGTCAAATAAATTCGAATAATTCTAGTGTTTATAAACTGAAAACTATGAAGTTACATCTAATTATCTATGAAAATTGATCAGAAGCTCTGTGTACGGGCTGCTAACGCCCGTAATGCGACGTCAGCAGTGACATAAGAAGAGCAGTTTCAGTTGTTGAAATTAAAGAATAGAGAGAGCTGTGCACCTTACGAGATGCTCTCTAGCTCAGTGATGGCAACTATCTTCCGCAATGTATGATCTAGATATAATGTTTTGAAATTCAGTAGAGAATATTATTCTCTATTTAAATGCGTCGTGACATCTTAATAATAAATTAATTTAATGATGCCAACCAATTGGAACTAATTCATGAATCGAAATGTGAAAGCCGCCTGTCAGACATGTAAGAGAAATATCCATAATTCTTAAATGTGAATTCTATTGTTTGTTTGTGCCCGATTTTTCTGTTGTTCAGTCGATGTGCATGCAAAATAGATTCACGTTCGCTGCGGAGTTTGTACGATCGCGATTATAGCCAAACCAGCTGGTTCGGCAGTTCGCAACAACACATCTTAATGAAAATATATTTAAATGCAAGTGGCAACAAAAACAAAATATGGAAGCAAATTAAATGAAGAATATGAAATGTGACTGCAGATAACACCAACAGAGTTGGAGTTCGACAGTTTGTGCAAAAATATGCAAGCACAACCCAATCATGAAATATTTAATGTAGCAGCAGGTGACACCTGGAACACGAGTCACTGCTATTAATGAGTGAATTTCTCATTAATTTTACGTTAAATTATTTTTTAAAAAATTCAATTGTTTTCTTTTTCTTAACATAAACTATCTCTATAACGTATTAAAATGCTTCAAATATTATTGTAAGTTTTGTTTTTGTAAGGCTGATATGATAGTTCCTTGATAAAACCTTATAGTTTTAAGGATTCCGATAAAGTTTCAAGACCACTGGTCTAGATGATACGATCACATCAGGCAAAACTTCTATCGAATTTTAGATTATAGTCCTGGCTTCATCGAAGATTATCATTCGCAATAATAAGGGACGTTTCTCATTAAATTAACTATACTTCCAAGATCTGTTATCTCCAGTGTTTAAAACCCGTCTGTAGAGAGCGTTTTTGTAAAGGGGCGAGTGTAAGATGTCAGTTGCATAACCCCCTCAGATCAGAACCAGGTGAAACAGATCAGACTCAGAGGAGAGTCTCGGTGTGTAAGTAAGCGAGTTGACACTCGAAAGTTTGTGGATCGTGTAGTGATTGAAATGCTAAAGATAATCCGCACTGATCAGCAAGGTAACGGGACAGGATTTAAAAGAATAAAGGGGCTGTTGTTGTTATTACTTAACAAGTGTGTATCCGATCTCATATTAAATTTAAAGATAAGTGAAAAATATAAACGTAAGGTAAGTTAATAGCTAAATAAGAAAAGTAAATAACAATCTAGATATTGTTAGTTAAAAAGTTATTTAAAAAGTAAGTAATGAGAGTTTATAAGAAACCAGAAGTAGCAGAAATTTATCAGTAAGGAAAAAAGTTAATTATTAAGTTAAAGTGTCATGAGCAAGATAGGTGAAACTAAGTTATAAGTGAAAAGTGAAAAAAAAAATAGCTTAGTGAAAAATTTGATAATTAAAGAAAGTTAAAGATAAGAAATTAAAAGTTTGCAGATCTATTCTGGTATGATGTGAAAATTTAGAGAGTGAGTACTAACTCAAATGTCCTTTTTATCACTTAATCAAAGCGCAAAATTACAAACTTTGATTCCAATAGCAATCGTGTAGTTCTAGAGAGAAGTTAATTCAAATCCAAATCCTAGAAGTTTCATGGTCGAGTATGCATAAATTGAGTTAACAGTTTTTAGATTAGTTTCACTGCAAAACAGAATCCTACTATAAAACAAGACTTATCTTTAATACTTGGAGAGTGAGTTCTAGCTCAAATGTCATCTTTATCACTTAATCATAGCTCAAAATTGCGAAGTTTGATTCCAATAGCACTTGTGTAGTCCTAGAGAGAAGTTCATTCATATTCCAAATAATAGCAAGTTTCATGGTCGAGCATGCACGAGTCCGTAATTTTTATATTAATTTCACTTCAAAATAGAATCCTCCTCAAAAGAAACTTATCTTTAAAGCTTACCTCTAGAGTCTGTCAAATAATATAATATGAAATGTCAAACGCATGGTGCGACGACGTCTTTTAATATCATTAAAACGAACCAATTCTTACATTTTCCAAGCTCTTTCTCCAAAATAAATTTCTTATAAAGATTTCTTCGTAAGTGTTAAGTGAAGAGTAAAAAATTAAGCAAAAAACAGAATGAAAAAAAAAGAGAGAGATAAAGAAAAATTATCAAGTAAAGGAGCGAGTAAAAGAAAAATTCACCTGTACATTTTTAAGGTGTTTTTACTAGAAAATCCTGAAAACTTGTACGATTATTTGAAGCGAAATTTCCTTTAGTTTATAAATGGAAAGTAGTGGCAAGTTGGACGAAAGTGTGGAATACTAATACTTATGAATGGCAATATGTTTAACAATATGGTAAAGAAAAAAAGCAAAAAAATATAAAGTATATATCCTTTATACAATATAAATATGTGATTAAAAAAACAACTTAAACTTACTTTTTCACAATAAATCCAAATAAAAAACATTTTACTTACTTTTAAAAGATTCTATCACTTGAAACGAATCCACAAAAATAACATTACATTAAAAGAAATGCGGCTTAATTTTCAAAGCCAAAAACGCTGATGAAAACAAAACAGGAGAATGCTAATTTTTTTTACTTTGAGTGTCTGCTTAATTACTCTCGAATACAATGCTAACAAATGTAATCAACAGCATTTGCATAATGCGAAGAAATACAGAGCGAGAAATAATGGTTTTTTTCCTCTTAAGTTAATTTCTGTGAAAGGGGCTGCTTTAAAAGACCGATATTAACATAAATCACTTTTTGGAGATAATACAGAAAGATGTTTTGCTAGAATCCACACACATTACATTGAAAAGCTGGAATAGTTCCAAAATTTTGTTCACCTATTTTTGTACCGTGTGTGATGGCCTTTTGCTTCAAATTGAAGTTTTACTTCTCTGGGATTTTCAAAAAGATTTAAGCGATGAAATTTTATTTTCATTTATGAGTCTTACATTTTATAGAAAATAGCTCTGCTATAGTTCGTAATATTGATTTATTATCAAATAATGAACTTAATAATAATAATATTTATAAATACCTATTTTTAATTTCATTTACATATTCCTATGTAAATAATTTTTTCTTTGTTCTTCCTATTTCTGCAGCTGAAATAGACATAACAAAGTTGATAATAATATTTTTATTTGACAAATAGAATACAAATTTTTTTTTTCAATCGACATTAATTAAAATTTTGATTCGAAGATAAATAGGAAATGTACCCTAAGCTGGATTAACGTATTTCTGAGATTATTAGATTAACAAAGAATTTGAATTTACTGTAAAAGAATTTATTACAGTGAAAGATGAATGCATGTAATAAAATTTCATACGGATTCAGTACTAATTTTATGAAAATGTCAAATTAGTTTCAATAAGTAAATTTCAATTTAATCCAAATAAAAATTGAAATAAACTATAGTATAAATGATATGTAAAGTATTTATTCTTTTATAAAATATTTTTGCTGATCGCCTGAGTAATAAGACTTATTTTTAATTTTTCAGTTTATAAGTACTTGCAGAAAGACTTTGAAATTTCTTTTCTTAAGACTTTAATGAACTTTTAACTAAAAACATCATTCTTTAAGTAAATTTACTTATAAAATATACTTTAATAGAATATTTAAAGGTTTAAGTGATAAGCTTTAAAATTTATTATTATATAAAACTTATTTTTAGCATGCACTTCGGATAATTGTTTTAATTACAGACATTTAGTGAAATAATATCCTTCTAAAATAGTTTTTAATTAATTTTCCCGCTTAATTGAATATTTTTGGAATAAAACATCAAGTGGAAGGACACGAAATGTTGAAATTGTTGCTTTTAAAGCACACAAAGAGAATCAAGCCTTGAAAGATTCTAATGGGTGTAAAGTTTCTAACTTTCATTGCAATTGAAAAAGATTACACTTCGAACAAAATAATGGAGAATATTTTTTATTTTGGCACTCTAGAAATATATAAAAATGCATAGAACATAGAAATAATAAATTCTCTTTTACTGACTTGAAGTTTTAAAACTAAGAATACAATAACTTTTCTACGATTCCCAAGAAGAAAGCAAACTCTCCCAAGCGAAGAAATTTTTGTTTTCCTCACATTATTGCATGAATTCTGAATGTTATAAGAAAACCAAATTGATGACCTATATAGGAATAGCTGATTAATATTAATAGGAAATATGTTGTGTTTTTTCTTAACTTCACAGATACAGTTTGCTTCAAATAATCTAAAATTATTGGATGATAATTATATAAATTTTTTTACATACTTTAAAAGATTCTATAATAGCAGTAAACATGCATTTAAATGTTTTTAAAATTGCATATTATTACTTTAATCAATTTTTATTTGATCACACTTTATAATTCAAATGCACTTTAAAAAAAGCCATATTGTGGTCGTGGTAGCCTATTGTTGTTCGTCGTGTGCTCGCGGCCGACATTGTTTCTACCTAATCGAGAGCTCCAAACCTGATGCCACTAAGAAACCGCCGTGTAAAGGGGCTTATGTATATTTTATCTGGTCAAGGTCCCAAGTCTTCCCTAATGGCATAGTGTAGAGGTTTATAATTTTTTTAAGTCAATAGCTCTCGAGTTGTTTCACAAAGCGATGTTAATAAAAACAATCAATCAATATAATAAGTCAAAATTTCATTGAAACCATGAAGGACGCATTTTTACATAAAAATGAAATATTATACTCTTACTTTATGGGCTTTCAAATTCTCAGCAAATAACAGAAAATTAACATTATATAGAGAATCAAGTATTTGGTAACACTAAAGAAGTATAAATTCGCAATCTGTGTTTCCATAAAATTATTTTCGTCAAATCTCTAAGAGTCTATTCAGAACATATTTTGAGACAGAAAAAAAATTATGATTTTCTTATAAATTCATAAATCAAATATAATCATAACGCATATATTTGATTATTGTACAATAATCGTAGGACTGTTCGAAAAATACTTAACTGTTCACTTTAACTTGTAAAAGGAAGACCCATCTATACCATTATAATATAAGAAACGTTATACGGAACACATTGTCAAAAAACAAGAAACAATGGATTGATTCTACATTGAATATAATAAAATTAATCTGAAAAAATGCTTAGATTTTTAGTTCTATTCTTTAACATTGCGCTAAGACAACTTTTCAATGAACATAATTAAAAACTGCTTCTAAATTTATCCAAAGATATATATTGTCTTAAAAACAGACATGGCTGGCCAAGGAAGTGTTTGACAAGCTGTTAAACAGTTCATACCAACACGCGTCGTATGTCGTTTGGCATTATCTTGCTGAAAACTAATGCCAGAGTACTTCAAAGGAAGGGTAGAGTACTGCTGTGTTGTAAGTATGCCTCTAATGACACCCAAAGGAGTCCGACTATCCAGGGAAATGGCACTTCAGACCATAACTTCTATTTGAAGGCCTGTGTGGGCGTCTCCAGACGTGGCTTCGATGATCGTCAGGACACAGTTGGAAGCGGGATTCGTCGCTAAACACTGTACGTCCCCAGTCAGAATCATTTCAACTTGATCGAGACAAGCACCACTCTAATATGGCTCGACAGTGTGCAAACGTGAGTGGCAAGTGGCGTAGTGGTCGGTACGAACGTAGATTTCGCTCTATCAGCAATCTGTGAATGGTCATGGAGGACACTCGTGTGCGGGTCGCACATCTGATGGTTGACAACGATGAATCAGGGGCTGTGACAGCTGGTCTGACACTCACTCTGTCTTCCCAATCTGCTGTGTCCCTAATTCGACCGCTACTTTCATGACACTGAAATCTGCTATTGCCCACCCATTCTTGCCAGCATCTTCTAATCGTCGCATCGATTCAACCCATATGACGAGCGATTCTTCAATTTCCCAACCAGCCTCTTTCAATCTAATGATTCGACCACTTTCAAACTATAATAGTTGCTCGTAATGAGCTCGAATCCTGAGGCGAGGCCTTTTTTGAGTCGTTGGAAGGTATCCTAAATCGCAATGCAACAGAAAATTTGACCATCAAATTGAGAATCGCTTCTGATACACACCTGCTAAGTGAGAAGCTCCGATGCGCTGTAGCTCCCGTTATTCATTCATTGGACACCAAACTTCAATCATATATATGTTCGGTCCAAATATGTTTGCATACGAAATTACATTACAATTGGGCTACTCCTTCTTGGTGAGTCGGTTTTTTTGTTGTAGAGTATATATATATTAATTCAGTCGTGATATAATTCAGGAACTTGAAAATCTTGAATTAGGAATTTATTCTCGCACACGAGAGGGGCGGAAGATAAATTGGGATAGTGATGGACGTGCATCTACTAACACAAGCAATCAAGAATGAAGTGACCGACAAGTTTCCTTGCTTCGGAAGTTAAATCAAGGATTATTCAAATAACGGGGTCCTATATGTACGGATTTTTAGGAATTTTGTATCGAGACGATAAGTCTTGTAGGGATTATTCCTATTGCTTTAAAGCTTGAGAACTGCTGACTGATCAGATTTCATGAGCATGTGTAAGTGAAAATTAACTCGGAGTGGTGTCAGGAAATATAGATGAACTCCTTACTCTTATAGTTACAATATAGGATAAATTTGGGTATTAAATTAAGTTTAAGAAAACACACACACACACAGATATATATATATATATATATATATATATATATATATATATATTATATAAAACTAAGTTTCAAAACGCCGTAAAAAAAGTACGACTACCAGAATGACTTCAAATTGGAACGGAATATTATTGAAGAAGGGGGAAAGCATATGGCATAGGAAGAAAGAAAAATAATTCCAAATTGTAGCAACAGATGGCGCTGAAAGCGTCAGAATATGTGAATAAAAATACCTGTCATGCGTACGACTCATTTCAGTTGTTATAAAAACGCCAGGTACATAGCTTTTCCTCGTTTGAGTCTGAGAAGTTCGCCATGACTGTCTCACTTGAAGGACCGCGCTATAAGAACAATGACTGCACCATTAGCTCTGCGGAAGTTCCAGACACTCAAGGGTATTAAAAAAGGCATCGGATCGATGACTGCCAATGGTCTGGAGAAAATGATTAAGAAATTTGGAAAGACAGGTTCTTTTGATGTGCAGTCTGGTAGAGGAAGAAAAAAATTAATTCGACGGTCGTTGAAGAAGTGGCAACAGCAGTGCAGGAGGAATCGAACGATGGTGTGCAGAAGTGCAGTGCACGGGGAATTGCCCGAACATTGGACAGGCCTGTGAGCACGGTGCACAAAATTCTACAAAACATCCGTCATTGCTATCCTTTCAAAATTAACCATGTGCAGGAGTTGTTTCCTTCTGACCTGCAAGCAAGAAAGACTTTTGCTTTGGAATTTTCTTGCTCGCATGGAAGTGGACAATGAATGGCCTTGGAAAATTATGTGGACAGATGAAGCCCATTTCCATCTGACAGGATATGTCAATGCACTGAATTGCCGAAAATGGGCAACAGATAATCCACTCGCAACTCAGCCAGCACCACTTCAACCCGCAAAGGTCACTGTGGGGTGCGGGTATACGGCATCATTTATCATAGGGGCATAATTTTTCGAGGAGACGGTGCTTTCGATCCTGTTACTGTTACCATCACTGGTCAGCGCTAAAAGTGTCTTTTGAGCAATCACGTCATTCCAGATCTTCAACAGCATGGATGTGTGGATGGGATCATTTTTATCCAAGATGGGGCTCCTCCGCACATTGTAAATCCAGTAAAGCACCTGCTGAAATCGCATTTCGGAAATTCTAGAATTAATATAATCCGTCATTTCCCTACAGTCTGGCCGCTCCGATCACCTGATCTTAATCTGTGTGACTTCTGGCTGTAGAGCTATCTGAAAGAGGCTGTGTTCAGTGCTCCGACTGCACACTTAGCTGAACTGAAGGCACCCATTGCGCAATACATTCTGAACGTGACCCCGGAGACATTTCGATCAGTTGTGGAACATGCTGTTTCTCGATTTCATCTTGCTGCAAACAACAGTGGACAGCGTATTGAACATGTTTTGTGCCAGTCTCGCGAAATTTAAAAACCAATTTGATAGATGCTTTTTATGTGGTTTTTGGCCTCAGGACAATTAAAAAACGATTTTTTTCCATCCGATGTGATATGACCTTGCCGTGGTGGATGGGCTTACGTGACCAACAATATCACACTTGTGTAGTCATGCACACTGAACAGTACAGTTGGTTTAACGTGTAATTTACACCTTAGTAGTTGTTTTACGATTCATTTGTCATTTGTATTCGATCCCTTTTAAATTATGGTGCTTACAGCACCATCAGTTGCTAAAATTTGGATTTTTTTTTCTTATGCCATTCGTTTCCCCCCAACCCCTTCTCCAATAATATTCCGTTCCAATTTGACGTCATTCTGATCAGTTGTTCTTTTTTTTTTACATCGTTTTGAAACTTTAAATATATACCCCCTGTATATATATATTAATAAATCCATTTAAATTCTAAATTCTAATTTATAGATATGCTTGAGCATTAAAAGATTTATTATTGACTCAAATGCCTCTTGATGCACAATATATCAGGAAGATAATATGTATTAGATTATCAAATATGGACGGCTGCTATAAAACATTTCATACAGCGTACACGAGTAAAAGTGAAAAAATATATTAAAAGAAAAATTGCATGGTACAGATGAGAGTGTATAAAGTTAAATAGTATCAGTGTCAATTAAATTTTTTACCATGAAATATTGACAAAGGAAATGAAAAGAAAGTTCAAGCTATAGAAAAATGAAGAATTTACCTCACATTTAAGATATTGCGGTATTCATCAAAATTCTAGACATTAATTTAAGAAAAGTAGTCCTTTTATGATCCTCTACCCATACCCATTAAATTACTGTAAGTTTAATATTATGTATAACTGCAATAAAATTAGAACACCATAGACTTTAAATTGTAAGGGAATATTCCTAAGGAAAATAAGTCATATTCCAAATTCAATCTAAAATTCTTAAGTAAAAATATTATTCTTAAGTAAAAATAAATATTTCTTATAAAACAAAATTAAATCATTCAAACAAGTTAAAATAACGAAGGTGATTCGATTGACATTAAAGCTCTTTCAAAAAATTAACAGTATTTTAATTTTTTACATTAAATTCAAATATGAAAGTTATGGTACCAAAAATTCAATCTCTTTCAAAATTCAATAGAAAAATTAAAAATTCAACTTATTTGTTAACTTTGCACTAGAAACAAATTTGAAGCTTTTAATGTAGGATCTCGTCCTGTTCACACTCCTCTCTCACATCTACACCACAGCCACGGTAACCGAGAGATCATGGCCGCGAGCTCATGACTGGTACACCAATCATGGTCACTCTAGTCGTGGATTTGAGTTCTGATGCCACAAGGACCAGTCGTATGGAGGTTGATGCACATAAAACATATCGAGACTCAATGCAGTCAAGCTGGGATGGTGTGGAAGTTTGGAAAATAGAGTATCAGCTCAGATGCCGTCCTCATCACTTCACCGAGGATCAAAGTTACCAGATCCTTCACCAGTAGCCCTCGTGTTGCTTCTAAGTGAGTAAGTAATCAATCAGTAAATTAATTCCTATTCATACCAATGTGAAGGTTGTGAAGCCCAATTGTTTCAAGGGGAATAATTTCCTCTGTTCTACAGTTTTTAAAAAGGATGAAAGCCTAATCTTCTGCCTCTGTATTATTAATTCGTTACTTTACCAAACAGAGTAAGGTGACCTCGAAATTTCGGTAAAAGAAATTCTCTGAAAAAATATTTCATAAACCACAACTATCCTTAACATCAACATACGCCTAAAGACATCCAATTAAATGCAAAAAAAGAGAGTTTATATATTCCCAAACAAAATATTTTATACATTGGTTAGGATACAGGAATGTATTTTCTTTTCTTAATGCAAACAGTGGAAAGAATTGAAAAACAGATCTCAAAGCTTCGCTTTCGATCAAAAAGTTACTCCAAAAACTCTTGACAGTATTTTCGTTTAGGAGTTAACATTCAGTTCTTCAAATCCAAAAGCCAAGTTGATACTTCTGAAAGCTAAAATAACTTTTTTTTCCTGTTTTTATACCCCGAAATCACATTTTCGACTGAAAACCACGATGCTGGAAAGAAATGGCAGATTTTGTCTGTGCCAGTAAAAAAAGAAACTCACAAGAAAAAAAAAAGTATTTTTTTTCCTTCCACGTTTCTTATGAAAAGTTCAGTGAGTATAAATGGACTCGCAGCATAAATTTATGGTTCTAGCTAGAAAGCTAAGGCAAGATTGTTTTAATCCTAAAAGAGAGAAATTGACTCGGATGCAACTACGGAAGGAAATGTTACATTATTTCAAAACTTGGCGAGTTGCAACAAATCCCATTTTAGGAAGATAGCGTGCCTTAAGAAAATGGGATATTAAATTAGTTTTAATGTATTAAGAAAAAAATACGTTTTAAGATAAAAAGACGTTGAGTTAAAATAAATTGATCTAAGCATACCTTACATATATTCACTGATATAGGTGCAAAATGTTATTGGAAAATTTATTAAATTTTATCAAGCGAAGTTGTTAATTTTTGTTATTATAAGTTATTTGAAAAGTAACGAAAATTTGATAGTAGTAAGGACTTTTAATTTGGTTAATAAGATTAAAAATTTTTAAATTTGCTTTAATTCCATAATTTTGGAAAAAAGATATCGCAACTTTGAAACACGTGCAGACGATGCATGCCTTTCTAGACTATATTTACAATATGATAATTTGTAATATAATAATTAATTATTTGAAAAGCTCGAGAGCATGGATTAAGGCTGTTGTCTACCGACCTTTATGATTTCGTGGACGCCATGTTAATCCAATGGGATTTCTACTACCATTCTCAAATCCTTACTATTTTATAACGTTTTTATGTATTTCACTTGGTATGTGTCTGTGTGTGTATTAGTATGTCATCAAATTTTTGATCGTTAATTTAAGCAACTTCCCATCAAGCTAGAGCTCTGAAACTTTGGGAATCGCTCTTACTCGCTTAACAATGCAATATTTAGACATTTGCTACAAGTTTTAACTAATATTTCTTTTTTTTTTTTTTTGGTTACAGCAGCACTTGGCGATTGGAATTATTTGGCAGTGTTTTGCCAAATGTGGCTACCCTGGTCGGCTTCGCGGACTTAATGTTAAGCCAAAACGTTTTTTGGTAACATTTTTAAGAACTTTGGTTTTATATCGAATTATTATCTATTTGAATGCAAAAAGTGCATAACAAAGGGGAAAAACTAATGAAAGTTTCCACGAAATTATATTTTTTCAAAAATTATTTCATACCGCAATTTTAATTATTTGTTTGTGGGTTTTCTGGTACTTAAAAAACATTCTAAACTATTTTCGAAAATTGGGAAGAAAATGTAATTCAGCAGAAGCCTCCATTATTTTTTGCTCTTTTGGATGCACTTTATTGCTTTCAAATAGAAAAAAACATTGAAGATTTGAGAACAGTGGTAGAAATTCCACAGGGTTAACATTACGCTCACGATATCAAAATGGCCGGTAGACTGGAGCCTTAAAATTTCAAAAAAAAGTCACATGCCTTTAGTTACTAATATCTCGTTAGAAAAGAATAACACTTGTAGTGGAAAAGTTTTGCACATCTTCAAAGACGGCATCATATCCAAATGACAATTGTATATTATATAACTAATTTAAATTATAGGGGGGAAAAAGATAATTTCATTATTTATTCAATGCCGTTTATTTCACTAAGCTTACAATTTACAGAAGACTGAATAACAAACGGTATGAAGTCTCTTATGCCTTTATAATGTGTTCCCATTATACACATCAGGATTGATTTCCATCGTTAAATTGAATTAAAACTATTCTGGAACGATATACCTATCACAGAATCAATTTAAACCACGATCAGATGAATAGGACAACAATAACGCATACCTACAAATTATGATTTTCATTTCCAAATGGGCTTAATGTACACTAATATCACTATATGAATAGTTTCCCAAGATTCCAGCCTCAACGTAAATAAACTCTGAAATTGCAACCAGACTACTGTCCAGAGATATAATCCTGTTTACATTGCCTCGTTATGTACGATTCTAAACTTTTTTTGTAGATTCTACTTCTTTCAGTGTGACCATATTCGTTTCTTCAAAGATTGTTTATGCAGATAACGTAAGAGTTGAAGCGAACTACATTTTCTAGATTTGTATATAATGCTTTTCAGAAACAGGTGTTAGGAGGGAGAAAAAAAGCCCGGTGGAAAGAGATATTTTGTATTTATGCGAAGAGCAATATATATAATTGCTCTTATAATAGTTGACTAACAAGGATTTAGAATTAGTCATTAGTTCATAATTATGCCTCACATCAGTTTAAATGATTTCCTTCTCCTTTAAGCCGAGACTACTAACGTCATACCTCTTAAGCTAAGAATTTGCCAGATTTTAGTAAATCATTAAGTTATTTACTTTTTATTCTGCTTTGCGGGAGAGTTCTGGTCTACTTAGGTCCCGGCCACATTGTTTGTGAATAAAATACTTAGTCAAATTCCACACTTTACATAATTTAAAATTTTAATTTCATGTTAATTGTCAAGTGTACTTTTGAAAATATAATATGCATGTAAAATATTCCTCTGCCATTCCATTACGATTAAAAAGACTTAAAATTCTCGTATCATCATTGAAATTTATTTAAAACAAATAAGGTAAATTAAGGCTCAAATAAACTCAAGGCAGTCATTTTTCGATGCTACCAAATTTTATTGAAACTCGAATTAATGTTCCTTTTTGCAGAAGTTTTATTTCAAGTTCGATTTATATGCAAGCTCTAAACTAAACATAGCAAATCGTAAAAGTCAACAGAAACAGAAGGAAGAAGACAAATTCACTACCCTTAGGTTTCACGAAATTCAGTTACCAAACATGACCCCAGGACAATAAAAGTTGTTGAGATAAAGTATATATGGGGCACTTGGACATTTTTTTTTCTCTGGAAGTGCAGCTCAACACAGAACATCATGAAAGCAACAGAAAACCTGAAAAGCTTTCAAAATACATTTCAGCTCAGAGAAATCTGAGGATTCTATTGAAGCCCGGTCGGTAAGGATAATTTCGTTTTTATTCCTTTTATAAATGTATTAGAGACCATAAATAAGAATAAAAGACAAATTCTTATAGATCTTATTTTTTTAGAGTGATATGATGTAAAGAATGAGATACTTTTTACGTTTCCGATTGATTTGATCGAGTCAAAGAATTCGCTTGTTTTTCGGCTTCGCTGTCACTTATAAATTGAGAGAACAAATTAAATATTTAACAATTTAGATACTAGATACGTTTTAAAACTGAAAATGCTTATAGAAATCGCGTATTTTTTAATATGAATGTTCAGGAGAAACCAGTGTGATTTTCGATTAAATCTTTTTTAAAAATAAATTATTATTCTGTAACCTCCCTCATAATATGTACATATATGTTGAGAAAGACACAGCAGTTACAAATGCAAGGAATCATGTATATTTGGAGTATTCAATCAACAGCAATTATATTTAAAGACTTTGATATCTTAAGCTAGTTCGAATCAAAGTGTATATTTTCGAATTGGGCTAAAAATAATTACTTGAAATGACTAAAGATTTCATTTTTAAGCAACATTTTTTTTTTATTTGAAGTCGATTCTTAAAAATGACATCACAATAAAGGACAACATTGAAAAAACTAATAACCCTAAGCAATGTTTCTCTTTTGCGTTAATAAGACTTTCGCTTCATACATTTTATATGATTTTCATAGTTGAAAACATTTCAAAAAACTTAGTAATTTGGATTTGATATTATCGGAAAAGATGAAAATTGTTTTAATTCTAAATATATAATGTGTCATAAAGAAACGAAAAGGCATGCTCTATATTACTATATTTTAGGATACATATTTTTATGCAAGTTTACTTTATATATATATATATATATATATTGACGTTGTACTCATAAGTACAATCTAAATCTAATCCCGTTAAGTTTCAAAAAAGGCCTCTAATTTTCTATTTAAAACCTTCAATAACGATTAGATTTTCTTATATGTACTTAGTTTAGGAATTTCCATGTTCTACCGTAATTTCAATGGGATTCTAATTTCTGTATATTGATGTAATTTCTATATATTTTAAATTTTACATACAATAAAAATTTCAACTGTAGCTCTGGATTCCATATGTTCTGAAATAAATTTAGTGGAATACTAATTTCACTGTATCGACTCCTCTATAAGTTGTACTCTGATCAACCTAACAATGAGAGACTC
The DNA here is from genome assembly GCA_019974015.1 of Nephila pilipes. NCBI lineage: Eukaryota > Metazoa > Arthropoda > Arachnida > Araneae > Nephilidae > Nephila > Nephila pilipes. Next base: position 37,643 of record BMAW01104639.1, read on the forward strand.
GCAATATCAATGCACACTAAATTGAAGCTCGAGGATTTGTTGAGACTCCTTTATAAAACACAAAAAGTCGTGCTCTTTGCTTCTTTGTAATATATTACACAATTCTTTCGTAATATATACTCTCTAGGTTTTGTTTTTGGTATATGTTAACCCATCCTGTTAGTTATAGCAAGATGAATCATTTTTCAATGTGAAGGATCCTACGTGAGCTTATGATTTAGCCTTCAATTGATGGAAAGTCAAATATGGTCCCATATTAGGAATTGGGAAATTGGAATGTGGATATTGGGATATTGTACTCACTGTAGTATACTGTATATATGGACTCACTGTAGTATTGTCCAGGGATAATTTTTTTTTTCTATTTTTCTTAGATGTTCACGAATATGACACTTATATTCCAAAAAGTTGTCACCATAACTTTCCCTGTCGATGAGACCGTCTTTGGTTTCTTTTCAGCAGATTCGCCAGAAGCAACACATTGTGTTGATTGTTGCTTCGCTTCCGATGAATAATGAAGTATCCAGGTGCCATGGATGGTGACAACTCAAAATAAAATTACGGCTATGGCTATTCACGGAAGCAAACATATTTTAATTTGGCTGCACTAAATAGAACAGCAGCTTGTCTTAGAAACGCCATCTGCCGTCAAAATCAGATACTTTTGAACTCTCCTCGTATACTTTAAAATTGAAAATTAAGTAATTTAAAATAGTTATACCAGTAAATTTTCAGAGAAAACTACGATATCGGGGATTTGGTAATACAGATGAATAATTTTTAATGAAAAAATATCAGGGATACTAAACACGTTGCGATAAAATATTTCCTATTCTTTTGTAATAAAAATAAGAATCGAATTGATACTGATACTAAAATTCTTTTTTTGTGCTTTTTCAGAGAAAGTTTTAAACCATGAGAAAGGTTGAAAAGTATTAATTTTAGTCACAATTTTGCAGATGTTACCTTATTTTTCTATTGATTATGAATAATTTCATATATTCTTTCATAGTAAAAAGTATGTAAATATCAGTATAGCAGATCTGGTTCCATGTGTAGATCTTAAAAAGGCAACTTACAAATATTTTATAATACATCTGACACCATATTAAGCTCCATGGAGCCTTTTCTGTACTCAAAATTTTCATCAATGTTCGAATGAAATATTTCGATGGCAAGGGAAATAACTATATGCATTTATTGAGCTTAATGGGTTCAACAAAAATTAAAAAAAAAAAAAAAAAAAAAAAAAAACTAAAATAACTAAAAAATTTTAGTCGCTGTCTTTTAGGTATGTATAAGAACAAAACATTGTATATTATAACATTATTCTCCGTATTTACACAAATTTTAGCATATATTATAACAAATAATATACATATTCATAGCAATCAAGCGTAACCGAAAACTAAATTTTCAGTCATTCTTTATGATCGTTCCTTTCAATTGCAGTACTTCGTTATTAATCATTTTCCCCATTAGATTATTTACACGCATGAAAACTTTCATTTGAAGTAATATCTATGAAATTTCCCCCATGAACACTCTTCACAAATAATTATTCATACAATGCTTCTCAAAGAAAGTTTATTTTGTCGATGCATTTGTATACCTTATTCTCCAACGCTTGACGGATAAACCTAATATCCATAAGCAAAGGGTTTGAAGAATTTCTGTCAAATCATTCATGTCATTCCTTCATTCTGGTAAAGCTTTGCATACAGCCTACCTTATTTTAAGGAATAATTTTGCTCAATCACAATATGCAATTGATAGCATTGATGTATTTCTTTCATTGAGAATGTTGTTTTACTGTACTTATACATAAGGATCTTAATAGCATATCTGATGCTAATATTACCCATATAGATAAATTAATGGTAAAAGTAAACTTAAAAAAACACCAACGTTATAATATTACTTGTGGCATATTAAGTAAATTTAAATTAAAATATTAAGAAAATAAATTTAAACAATATTAAATCTTAGATACGATTCCTCATTTGAAAAATCAAAACAATTATTTTGATATTAATAAAATTATGCGAGCATAAATATATTAAGATAAAATATCACCTTCAATGAGTACAAAAATTCACGATACCGTTCTCCTGAAATTAAATACAATTTCTAATAGGGAATAGGAATTTGGGTACTTGAATAACGGTAGAGAAATTTTTTTAGTGCCTTTTAACAAACCACTTTGATTTATCTATAGTCTAACAAGATTTTTAACGATAAACAACATAATTTAGTAATTCGCTCTTCAAACGTGTATCATTATTTAACACTATTTCCGCTGTAATTACATACAAATTTAATTAATCAATTTTAATCAACTAATTAATGCAGAAATTTCATTCAAAACGTATTAGAGCAATATTATGGACGCACTTACACCAGTACATTTTAAAATTAAACAAGTACTGGAAGTGCTGTGACATGGGGTTGTTCGCAATTTTCTCTTTCACTAACATCGGAGATTTTTTGGTAATTTGAATTGCATATAATTACAACTCTTTGCCAACTAAGTGAAACGCGATTGGGTAAATTAGATAAAGATAAAAAGTGCAGTGAATTGAATTAGATATAGTGATATAAAGATACACTAGAGATAGTGATAAAATAAGAGCGAAATATAATTGAAAGGAAAAAGAATAAAGATAGATGATAATGACAAGCTGATAGACGTTATCGAATAGAGTCAATCACCGTAACTAAATCTTTATATTGAAAGCAATTGACTCTTCATCAAAATAATAGGAGTCGAATCTGCTATAATCGATCAATACTTGAATCGGAAAGAGTGATTTAATAAGCTGAGACTTAATTATTTGAATATAAATTAGGAATAACTGAACTGCAAAACATTCGAGCGAGAGAGTAATCTTGTGTATTCTTTAATAGATAATAAAATGTGTTGTCCCTCTCTTGCATATATTCAATTGGACGTCTGAACTTATTGACTATTTAATAAGACTTTAAGATGGTTGTAGAGTTAAATAATGAAAGAAGGCCGTCATAGTACTTAAAACTTATTTTAAATTATCGTCGATCTAAAGTTTACTTTGAGTTATTGGGGTTGACCACTTAATTTTAAACCAAAGTAAATATGACAAATAGGAAAATGGTATTCTAATTCCATACTCACTTAGATTCCTCATCAAACTCTGGAACGTAAAAGGTGATTATAATGAAAGGGGCAACTACTTCACTATTTTGCGGGTAGGGTAAATTAAATTTTTATCCCAATTTCGTCGTTTAAAACTAGGAATTATAAGCAAAACATTGGTATAAACCCTGTTGGCTTATTGCGTAATTAGTTACTCAGTGGAAGTATGCACAAAATGCAATGCCATGCATCGCAGCAGGACGTTAGACTCTTGTGTTGTGGCTGATGGTTGAAGCACTCCAGCAAATACTGGAGACTTGCTCTACAGGCTTAGGATGAGCTGTGCGGAAGGGTAGCCAAGATAGATGAATAGGAGGGAGTCTAATCTAAACGAAAAGAGACATTTAATGTTGTTTGTAAGAGACGTTTAACGTGATACGACCTCTTTCAAACTCTGAAAGTTGCTCGTAATGAACTCGAATCCGGCGGCGAAGCCTTTTTTCAGTCATAGAAAGCTTAATTAATGTTTGTATATTCTTGCAGTACTATAAAAGCTGGATAAATCGCCCAGAATCTTTACTAAGTTTTATGGTCTAGAATTGTTCATTTCGCATTTTATGTTTTAAATTGGTTTTAAATAATTGCTACATACATCTTCAATTTACTATCAAAACTTTCGCATACAATCAAGTTTTATTAAATTAAATTTTTAAAAAAATATGTAAACCTATGCATCAAAATAATTTATTAAAATGAGAGGTGTACTTTTTTCTGATTTTTGCAGGAATGTATTAAATATAAAAATAGATGTTTGAAATATTTTAAAAATATCTATTTTTTGTTTATAATATATTCGTACAAAAATCTGAAAAAAATACACCTATCAATTTTATTATTCTATTTTGATGCCTGGGCTTTATATTTTGCTCATACTAACAATGAGAAAGCTCAAATTGG
>BMAW01104639.1:41868-96325 GCA_019974015.1 Nephila pilipes
AAAAAAAAAAAAAAAAAAAAAAAAAAAATCGAAAGTTCTATGCAAAGTTTTGCAAAGAACAGATTCATCCATCCAAGATGTGCTATTTTATAATTATTATTAAATTACTCAAGTAAGTTTAATAATTAAAGAAAATGATGAAAAATCGAGAAATGGACAATAGTAAACGTTTCCGATATTAAAATTAAAGCAAAGAAAAAAATCATTAAATTTAATATTATATCAGCTACATGTAATTAAAATTAAAATAAATAATAAATTATTAAATTAAATAAATTTGAGCTAAACGTGACTAAAATTGAAGCAATCGATAAATTATTCATTTGAATATATTTAAGCTAAACGATAAAAAAATTGAAAAGTGATCTGGAACGACAAAAGTGATCCAACGAAAACAATAGCCCCTTGGAAGGCTAAAAAGAAAATTATGGATAAATTGATTCGCTTAAAAGAAAATTATAGGAAGTCCAGATTCTATAAACTCCCAGCTAAATCTGCCTTTACATCAGAAGTTAGCAATGTTTCTCAGTGGAGAAAGAAATGCTAATCACAGCATGGATTTCTTTTCCTAATTGCGTGTAACACAATTATATATGGAACTGAAAATAAAGCTCATTTCTATTCTCAGTATATTTCTGTAAAAAGTAAAAGAAAAATATAGAAATATTTTTGACAGAACAGAATAGTATCACATCTTTATGGGCAATCAAAAGATTTAAGGTTACAACTTCTCTTAAATAAATGATTTTTTTCAATTCGAAACTTTTTCCCAAAGAAATTCTATATTTCAGTTGAGATATTTTTATTACTGATAGCAATTCAACTTCGATTCTTTTTTTTTAATGATTTCTCAACTTTGTTCTCTAATAATGACTTAAAATTCTTAAATGTTTAAGCAATTTTCTGTTACCCGAGATGCGTTTGATGACAAATCGCTGTTTCAGATACAAACTAGTTTATTTATTTTAATTTTTAATATATGTTGTGGAATGTATACAAGAAGAGCTAAATCATTAAATAGTTTTTAATTTATATATTTGTATTGAATAATTTAATGGTCTAATTGATTAATTACAATATGTTCAAGGTTTGAATACCTAAATTAGAACAAAATAGATAAAGAACGAAATAATTTGATCATTTAAACAATTTATGTTGCAAAATCTTTCATCATGAAACGTGAAACAAATGTAAAACTTCGACTTGAGGGAACAATTATAAAGTAAACAGAAGTGGTATGCTAGTTCTCCAATTAATGTTATTTCGCGAACTAGTAACTAAAAATAGATACTTACTTGACTGTACCCCATACCATCACTCATACCAGGGTCAGTTAATATGCCGTAAAAGAATGAGCAATTACATCTCCTGTACAAATACAACACGGAAATTACATAAACTCATCTTCTTATAAACTAAACGCATACCAAGTTTTCTCTTATGTCTTTCCTAATCTTTCCTCTTGATTGTTTGTTAGGAAAGCATTATACATAAATACAGTCAATGTTCGCACACAGCACATTTTATATATTTTCATAAAAAAAAAGATTTTATTTATTTGGATAAACAACTTTTAAAGAACAAGCATTAGCTCGTTGAAATAAGTGTATTCGATCGAATAGAATAAAATAATGAACTGCGTGTATTTTGTTCTAAAATAATAGAGCCAGAAAAATAATCACAAATCTGCCAATATATAACATGATTAACTTTTTCTAACCATTGAAGAAGTAATTGAGTCTTAAAATAACTAAGCTATCTTTAACAAGGAAAAATGAGCTTATTTTATGAAAGTTTAAGTAAACCTCGCTTAAAAAAAAGAAAAAAAAGAAACACTTGGTATGCAGTAACAAAGAAGACATGATTCATTGAACCCAAATTGAATATTCCATGTATTTAGAAAACTACAAAAACTGCAATTGTTTCAAGGTATAAAATGTTATTAAACGTTCAATTTAAATATACAACATTAGAACAAAATACGTATATAATGTGCAATACATTTTTAAAAAAGATCAAGCCAATTCAACATTGGTTTAAAAATTTATACGACTGTTAAACGCAATAAATCGAGAACGTTTCTACTTTTTTGAAGTCCTTTTATTTTTTTACAAATTCAATGAAACTAAGTAACTTTTTTTATAATTTATAATTTGCCCTTTGGTGAATTAATTTTAAATGTTATTAAAAAGTTTAAATAATTTGTAAAATGTTGCTCAGTGACAACTCTTTGCTCTCACATTATTTAATGGTATTTTGATTTGCGCGCTCAATTCTAAAAATGCTTTGCTGCAGAATATATAATTTTTATTTCATAAAACAAATAAATGCTTATAAATATAATTAAACTAAAAGTATTTAATATTTAATGCAATTTCAATTTTGTAATACTTTTTATAACTGGCATTAAAATTTTCATAATTTAATATGTACCACTGAAAAGAATCGAAATATGTACGAACCATAATAATTTTAGCTCACGTTATGCTGAATTATTTGATAAAATAATTGTATAATTTTAATGAGGTCATCATACAAAGTTTTTAAAATGTCTTGCACGGAATGATACGAATCGTATTTTGAGAAAACTAGCTTTGAAGTTTTTCGCAAAGTAAAATTTATCAGAAGTAAACACATTTTTGATCATGTCTCGAAAAATAATTTTTATAGATTTTGATTTAAAGTATTCACAAAAATCTACATTTTAATAGGTTTTTTTAAGGTTTAATTATCATGAGATTTCTTAATAATCGGTGTTTGATTTGTAGCAAAATATCCAACAAACTAGCTATAAAAAGATAGAATCCATTAATATACAAAGAGAAGTTAAGCGAATAATTATTTCAGAAAAAAAAAACTTTTCATTATATGTGTATAAATGATTCAGATTAATTATTCTATTTCTTCCAAATTTATGTTTTTATTTTTAATGTTATTTAATATGGATTAAATATTTACTATACGAAGAAATAAAATAAAGCAAATTTAAGAATAATGGAACACAGTTAAATAATTTTAAATATAACTAAGCAATTACTTAAGAAAATATTTTATATTGTTAAATAAATTAGGGTGTTTCTTTACTTTTTCAATAACAATTCAAAACTGTTTGAAACAAAGGAATAAAAACATTTTTGATCTTTAAAATAGTTTTGGTTTTTATTATTTTTTTTTTTTCATCAACAAATTTGGTTCAGAAAAATAAGAGATTTTAAAGGGGAGATTACAGAGAGAGAAAATAATATATGCATGCTGTTTTAAAAATAAACTGATCATTTCACATACATTAGGCAATATATACTGCTGTTTGTAGAAAATGCAACACCATGAAAGAATCATCAGAATCAAATGAAATTTAATGCAGAAACGACTTGTACTGATACAAATAAATGATGAAATTTTCAAAACAAAAGAAACAAATTAAGCGTCCGAAATCAGTATTTGGTGCAGCCACCATGCGCTGCAATAAGTGCTGCTATACGACGTGGCATGGAGTCAAACAGATGTTGAATATCTGCTTGAGGAAGAGAATTCCATATCGCTTGTATGCGCAACCAAAGTTCGTCTTTGGAAACTGCAGGACGCGGATCACGAGCGAGACGCCGACCAACCATATCCCACACGTGCTCAATAGGCGACATATCCGGTGAATAAGCAGGCCAAGGAAGAAGTTGCATGCGTTGTGCTGAACAGAAGTCTCGAACAGTCCGCGCAACATGTGGGCGTGCATTATCCTGCTGAAAGATAGCTCCAGGGATGCCTTGAAGGAAAGGAACGACTTCGGGCTGTAGCACTTCACGGACGTACCTGTTGCTATTGAGATTACCCTCAATTCGTATCAAATTGGATCGTCCATGATACGAAATCGCACCCCAGACCATAACTCCGGGTGTTCGACCACTATGTCGTTCAATAATACACTCAGGAAGGCAGCGTTGACCGGCATAACGTCTAACACGAACACGGCCATCATGGGTCCACAAATTGAAGCGTGATTCATCTGAAAAGACAACTTGGTGCCAATCAGCTCGCCTGTCTCTGTGCTCAAGAGCCCACTGCCAACGCAGCCGTCAATGATTCGCCGTGAGGGGAATCCTGTATAAAGGCACCCTTGCACGCAATCCACGGCGCAGCAGACGACGACGAATTGACGAAGCCGACAATTGTACACCTGTAGCAGTAGACCAACGTGCTGCCAGCTGCCTGGAGGAAGCTGTGCGATCATTCACCGCCATGCGGAGCAGGTGTCGATCATCGCGCTCTGACGTCACCTTCTGTCGTCCAGTGCCTGTTTTTCGAGTTGTTCGGTGCTCGTCGGTCCACTGCTTCCAAACTCGCATCACTGTGGAACTGTTCCGCTGCATACGAGCTGCTATTGTGCGATAGGAAAATCCTCCTTCTCGAAGGCCGATTATCCTCCCTCGTTCAAACTCCGTAAGTTGCTTGAATTTCTTATTCTTCCGTCGTGGAGGCATACTCAGGTCTCACTAAACATTTGCCACTAACAAATAATCATAGACTTTTTTCAACGTCCCGCTACAGCACTTTATTTATACGCTTTCAGCATCAATTCAGAGGGCGCTGCGCGCGCCGCGCACGCGCGATGGCTCTGAAACTTTATTAATTTGCATAATATCTTATAATTGACATTTGCTGCGAATTTCATTTGATTCTGATGATTCCTTCATGGTGTTGCATTTTCTACAAACAGCAGTTTATGATTTGGTTAAAATATTGCATTATTTGTATGTTTAGAACATGTTATAAAATCACCGAAGTATATACAGATGTCCAAAAGCAATAGTGAAGAATTACGGTTATTTCTATTCAGAGAATTTTCGTAAGTATTTTCTGAAAAGGTATTTATTTCATTTTCCAATATCATCAAATAAAGACATGACAATTTTGAAAACTTTAGTTATCACTTCACACTCGATAAACGGCAGAATTGAACTTCAATTTTAAATTTATTACGCATGATATGTACGGAAAAATTATTTAAGACACTCGTAGAAACTTTTATCTAAACTTTGCGATATAGTGCAAAAAATTCTAAATATAAAGTTCTAATAAAACTTTTTCTCGTGTATTGTTTGAGGATAAACATCAACTTGTCATTCAAAGTAAGCTTTTTGCAGTTTTATTTAGTATTTACCCATATGTTATTTCTTTCTACAGAGAAATAAAATATAAAATGCTAGACATAAAGAAGTCAGTACATTTTTGTTACCACATAGTGGCCAAACATGGCATTTTTTTTTCTCTCTTTTAAGAAACATCCCATCTCCAGTCTTCGCTCTTATGTATTTCCTTTTGTTCCGGAAAAAAAATTTCAGCTAAGTTTATTTCACAGATTTCTCTCTCTCTCTTTATATATATATATATATATATATATATATATATATATATATATATATGACGTTTTGTTTACTGTATTTTTTAATAATTGAAGACATAAATTAATAATTGAAGCATTATTCACGCCAAGATCCTATTGAACAAAACAATCTCTCTGTCTATCCCAAACTTTATTTTTAATAAAATAACTTTTGCTATTTCCTTCAGTTAAAGAAATGTGGCCCTGGTGGTCATGATCGAGGGCTAGCGGCAGGTTTTCATCGAGTAATGGGCAGGAGCTCTGATGGCACTAAAGACTCACCGTGCAGTGTGCTGATGCACGTTATATCTGAAGAAGGTCCCAAATTCTCCAGTTGGCGGGTATGAGAGTTCAGAGAGGAAGGGTGTAGTGTTGCCCCCCCCCCCCGAGCATTGGTTTAGAGCCTCCGCTAAAGATAAAAAAGTGAGTTTTGTGGAGTTCAGTTCAAGGTCTTAGTAGCATATAAGCAGTTGAGCAGGCTTCCCTAGGAGTGTTACGAGCCTATTTTAATCTTTGAATAAAGTTTTGTTTTAAAAAGTCGTAACTCATTTAGCTATATCTTCGAACTACAATCAAACATTACAAAGGGGCTAGCTCAAGTGCCGTTCTCATCACTTGACCAAGACTCAAAATTACGATGTCTGTTGTCATTAGCATCTGCGATGTGATTTAAATACTTCCAAATTTTATTTAAAAAACTATTTATGGTATCAATAAATTTCTGAACTTTTTTTAAAATTCCAACCCAAACTTATTCAAACAGTTAAATTAGTTAGGAATTCTAATCAGCTGGAATATTTCGCTATTTTATTGATTTCAACCTTCCGGTCGTCCCCTTTCACATTTTTTTTCGTGAACGACAGGTTCAGGTACGACAGGTTGTTTCGTAAATGACAGTTTTCTCCTGGTGGAACAATAATTTAAACATTTTCACGAATAAACTAAATGAACTCTTTAAAAATGACATATTTAGTTAAAAATATTTTTCTTCCTGGAGTATTGATAATTTGCAATTAAAAAAGAAATAAAACCTGTAGATCTATAAAAAAAATAGAAATAGAAAGAAAGATCTTATATGAAATATAAAAAAGAAAGATCTTTATATGAAAGGAAAATTCTTGAGATTAAACACGAGGCCTGAGAGCAATTCTGCACCACCAAAAATGAAAACTTTGGCCTGAAGTTTAGGGTTATTTTTGGTAAGTTCTTGAGCTCTCAGGCCCTTGAAGTCATATTTAATGGTTCGTTTGATAACTCTCCAGAACAGAAATAGGAATTTTTAATACGTTCTCTTTTCCCAAAGTACAATGAGACTTCTGATAAGAATTTTGAAAAATCTACGCCTCCACTGGGGTTTTTCTTAGAATAGGTATCTTTGGTCTTTAAAAATCTTAGTGGTGGGAAGACTTTCGGCTTTGATTGTCTTGGGACTATGAAACTTGGGAACATATTTTTCCTGATTTTCCTAACTGTATGGAGAAATGTATCGATTAATATGTGCAATTTTCCTATTTCACAAATAATTTATAGAACGCTAAAGTGAAACTTCTCCTTAAACCTGGTAGGGACCGTAATCCATTAAATCGTACAGACCGATTTGTTTGTTGCCAGCCTTAGAGAAATTGTTGAGCGTGTTTTTGTCATTAGATTATATTTCTGGATACATCAAAATAATATTCTTTATCGACTTCAATTTGGCTATAAAGAAAATTTTGGCTGCGAATTTTCCATTTGGTTTCGCCTCAAACAGAAATGATCTACAAAACATGTAGCGGTTACTTTTATCGAAATCAAGGGTGCGTTTGACAATGTAAGTTCTTCTGTTCTATTTAAACTTTTTAGAAAACTTCCTTTTCAAAAATTTATTTGTCCTTACTTAATAAATCGACATATAATCTTTTGCAATACAAATTTTATGATAAAGTATCTAATTACTCAAGGAATGTCCACAGGGTTGAATTCTTGTACCCTCTCTTTGGAATCTTTTTATGTGTCTCTCATAGCTTCTATGTTTCTATTTGTACTGGAAGTATATCACCAATATTATTACAGCAGAACACGAGAAATAAATAAGCCTTTATAAATATCATTAAAGAAAAATTAGTAACTTATTCTGATTTTTACAACTTATACTGGGTTCGCGCCCGCGTTGGAGATTATTACAACCAACTGTAGATTTATTTTTCGCTGTCACTAATGGTGAGGTAATGAATGTCCCTGCTCCTTGGTCTCACATAGTTAAGATTTTAAAATATAAGATTTTCTGTTACTGACTGGGCTAGTGGCTAACTTGTAATATTAGGATTCGGGTTCAGTAATAAATTCCGAGACCAAATTTGAATTTTTATTCCATTTCAAGTTTTATTACTCACTTTTTTACTAGTCAGATTCCCTTAGTTTGCTATTTAAATCGTTTTAATTATAAAAATACAAATTATGCGCCTGTGGCTCTGTTGGATAACTAACCACTACATTTTCTTTTTTTGTCCTTTTACCAAAAATTTCATTTAAACTGTCCTATTGTTGAAGCAAAACCTATTTGGCTGAAGGGCGTGTATGAAAATCCTAATTTGCATTTTAAGCTAAGTCATATATTCTTACGACTCGTTAGATTAGTCAACAATTTTCATAATGTTTCTAAATATATTTCAATTTTCTTTATTGTGTATAATTGTATACTTTGTATTATATTTATATATTTTTGTCTACTACTTCGCTTTAATTCCCAAGTTTGTGATGTTTTTTTATAGTGCCATTTAGATAAATATACGTCGCTTGTTATACGTTTTATTTCTACGAGAAAAAATCTTACTATTATTTTTTTAAATTTCTGTCGTGTACATTTTCTACGCAGTAAACACACTGTAAGATTTTATTTACTTTTGAATTTCGAAATTATGTAATATTTTACTTTCTCTGTTCCAACATGTACTGTTATATCTTACCATATGTTGTTGAAGAAAAAAAAAAAAAATTGTCAATAAATGTTGAATGCGGAGGTGATTGTCTCCCCGAAGTCCAATTTGTAGCTCTAAGACCATTGGGTGAGCTTGGTAACCTTGGGACTTCTGCTAATAGCCCCGTGTTGCTTCTTAATGAGACGTTAATTAACAATCACAATCATCTCAGTTTATAAAAAGTACAATTTCTCACCAATTTCTAAAAAAAATCTAAACTTTAAAAACGATTCAGCATAAGTTCCTTCAATATAAAAGGAAGGTAGTTTGGTTTTCAAAGCCAAGAAAGATAATGAAATAAAAGAAAAGATTAAGAAAATCCCAATTTTTCACTCAACGCATCTCCTTAATTACTCCGAGTACAATGCTAATATAACTAATCATCAACATTTGCATAATGGATCGAAATCAGAGAAAGAAAAGATGGTTTTCATCTTTATTCAATCTATGTAAGACTCTTTTTTAAAAGACCTACGCTATGGTGTATTACTTTTTAAGGATAAAGGTGAATTGACCGATTTGCTAGAATCTAAGTGGCACAGAATGTGCTGAGGTTCTGGAACAATTCCAAACTTTTTTGTCTCGCATTTGGTAAGTTTATGCTTCAAATTGATGTTTTTCCTCTCTCTCGGATTCTCATGCAGTATAAACGACAAAGCTGTCTTTTCCGTTTAGCAGATGTATTAATTACTAAATTATGCACGTTTCTTTTTTTTTTTCTTTTTCAACACGCTTTTTAGATTGTGTTTTCATACAAAATTTTGCTTACATTTTATGTCCATCGAAAACTGTTTCCATTTTAATACCAAAGTTGTTTAGACATTGATAAATCGGTTGTTTTTTAAAAATTTATCAGAAAAAAAATACAATATTGTAAGGCCTTTTATTAAAGATTGAACACATTCTTCAAACACTTTTTTTTCCTTCAGAAAACTCTCCGATATTAATATTACATTCTGACTTCACTATATTATAGAAGAGCAGCATATTTCAATATATTATTCATTTCTGTTCGACTCGATCCATTATTTCTTGTACAAAATGTACTCTGTATTTCTTAATGAATATTTTAGTGCTAAATGGATGCCTAACTTTATGAATTAAAAATGACCTATTGATTGAACGTTTCTAACTTTCTTTTATAATGCGTTTATACAAATGGGATTAATCATTACAAATATACATTTTACGTTATTGTTCTGACTAAGTTCTTTACAAAAAAAAGTATTCCAATTTTGGTGCTGTAATACCAATAAGAAACATGTTCCCACTAAAATAATGTCATATAGATATAAATAATGATACATAAATAATCAAAGAATATATAGTTTGCTAGAATTTGCACTGATCGTAGAATATCCATTTACAGGAAGAGTAAATTGGAGAGCAAAACTTGATTTTACAAGGGGCTTTTAAAATTCTAATTCTAAAGAAGAATGTTGCAAAATTTAATATTGTTTAGACACGAATCCGTTTTAAAAAAGCAAAAGAATTTTCAGTAAAAGATTTCTCGGATTCTTTAATATAATAAATAAGATAATTAACAGAATATACTCGTTTAGTGAGGAGTTTTGTTAAATAAAATTTTTTTAAATTTATGAGTGTATTTTCCTTGAAATTAATCACGATGATAAACGAAATATAATTTGATATACAGACTGTAAGATTGTTTATTTTATCTTCATTGAATTGTCATAGCTACATCCCTTTTAACATTATAAGTAAGATATATTTTTCACATAATTTAATGCGAAATTATAATTAGAGAACTTATAATTATAAGATAGAACTTAAATGAATTTTTTAGTAATTTTCTGTAACTCTATATCAATTCATTTCTGTAACGAATTACATAACAAAGTTTACACAAATCCATACAACAACAAAAAATACAATTAAAATACATAACTAAGGAATAATATTTCAAGAAATAAAAAAAATGTATGAGTCACAGATAAATGAAAACCATTGTATTGATAAAAAGTTACATAAAGTTATTTGTAATTAAAATTTGATAAGGTTAATTTCCAAATAATTTTCTTGCAGAAATTTGTATATTGATTCAAAAACATTAGAGCATATGTCAATAGAGAAAATGCTATAAACCAGAAAACTAATTTACTTTCTGCGAATTCTAAAAGAATGCCCCGAGTGAAATTAGAATCAATACATCTTAACTAATTCATTTATATTTTACAAGTCACTATTAGTAAGACTTTGTTTTTACATTTTGTTTTCCATACCCTGATTTTTTAATAACAAAACTTTTATGAAGAAAATGAAAAATAATAGAAAACACAATTAAGTTAGAAAAGCTTTTTTTATAAATTAGATCTGTGTTTCTCAAAAAGTCTAAGTATGTGACCAATGAACAAACATAAAATCAGATTTTGAAGATTAAAATTTTAAGGATGAGGCACCTATGATTGATTTTTAGATTTTAAAACTTTCTTCCATTTATTAGATATACAGATCTTCTAATACCTTTGCATATTCTAGATTATTTTAATCTATCAGATACATTCTTTTAATAAATCTCATGAGGAATTCGAATTTTTAATAATAATGAGGTTCCATTAGCAAAGCAGTTTGCTCTGAGATTCCATCAAAGATCCGTCTTGTAGAATTAAGGAGACAGCTGCACAGTATGAAAACATTTCTGCAGAGGTTCTCACGTAGTATTAATAGAAGTTTGGAGAGTAATGTCATAGCTAAGTTGTCGTCAAATCTGTCACCAAATTTGTATTATGTAATTCTAAAATGTTGTTAATTCAAACAAAACCAAACGAAAAAATTTAAGATAAGTGAACAATACCTAAAAAATGCATTATGGAGAATTATGTAAGAAAAAAATTTTCTTTCTCAGTTAGATATTGGAGTTCATTACCTTAATATATGTTGAGAGAGAGAGATGGTGTGGAGAATTTGACTTATCCCTCAGAACGCTGCCATAGAACGGAATCCGTCTCACAACCAGAGAGTGCTGCTACTGGATTAGTGGCATTCCGCTAGGAGAAAGACATTTGCGAGGGAAGATGCCATTACATAGCTGGAATAGACACGTGGTGTGTCTGTGATATCGCCTCATAAAGTAGAGCTACCCTCTTATAAACTTTTACCGAATCAGTGCACGGAGCACAAACTAACTGAGATAAACTGTCTTCGCATAATTGCATATTACTTGCGCTAAATTTAATTTTCTGTACTTAATTGTCTGTACATATTAATCGCTGTATATTAGAATAAATAGCTTTCCAAAGCCAGTGTAACAATTGTTCATATGCTGCTCGACAATATGTATCTATTTTTCTTACTTATAAAACAAATTAAAGAATTCTTGATATTCCAATTTTCTTAATTGCGTTGCATATTTATACTGCGTTCAGGAAGGAATTTCTAGAGAACAAAAGTTGTAATATTTATCTTATTGTAATTAAGCTAAGTTTTATTTATAATATAATTAAACATTTTACATTATTTATCTGGTTATTGCTATTTTTAAGTAATATTTTGGATTAAAAAGTTTTGAAAAAATCGTTCAGCTTTCGTTAATTTAACTAGGTCGCTAATGATCTATAAAACTATTGCCTGTATAAATGAGGTTATTTATTATTATTATTATTATTTATTGTTATTCGTTTAGTAAATTTTGGAAATATGCATCTGGTATTGAAACTTTATTCTATTCCTTACAGTTTTAGAACAAATTTGTTCAGTTGTAAGTTTGAAAGGTTATTTCATAAAGCCAACGAATGGTAGGAAATATATTTTCAAGTACTGTCAAACTTGTTACTCTGCTCTTCTTTTTTAACAATTTTATGTGCTACCTTTTTAAAACTTTTTATAAAATAACTAACAAGCAGCAATAAGGAAAGAATTCCAAAAAAGAAATTAATAGATGGACCATCAAATATTGCATCATCATATTACAAAAAATATATTAATACTGCATCGCCAATTTTGACTTTATAACTTGTCCTCTATGGCGTTTCCCCCTTTAACTAAGACTTTGAACACTAAATGAATTTTCTTCAAATCGATACCAATACAAAAAGAACTTTAAAACTCTAGAATAAGTTTCGATCTTGTGTGCCTGGTTACAGTGATATATACAAACGGGTAACCATATAACCGTCATCACTAAATCTAATCACCAAAAATATTGTATTACCAAAAATGTCAACTCCAAAAATGCGAGGTAGCATCTTCAAGGACGAATGTGCTTTAAATAGTTGCCAATAAGAGAATCCAAGTTCTTGACAAGGAAGAATAATTTTCCTACGTACATTTTTCGAAATTTTCGTACATGTAATATATAAGAAAATAAAACATTTAAAAATATTCTTTCAATTTGTAGCATTTAAATGTAAATAATTTTTTGCCATATTTGGAAAACCGACTTCTAGTTATACCGTGAGGTTTTGAGTTATGTTCTCTATATGCGCCTTTTTTTATGCGGTCTCTATAAAGAGTATAAATTTTTTTTAATGTGTTGCAAACAATATATTTTATAGCTACTTATTTAGTCTCAGAATATTTTATGCGTTTTCTTTGGTGCGGTTTCCATCCCCACACAATATTTTTGTGTGATTTGAGTGATATTCGAGTACAGATAAAAACAACTGTTGGAGCTAATGAAAATATTAATTTTAACTTAAGTTGCATTCATTCCATCAGTTGCTTTATAAAAAGAAAAAAAAATATTTATGATTTCATTTACAATGTTTTTGGTGCTTTAATTTTATTTAAGTACTCTTATTATTTTTAAAACAGATAAAAAAAATTACGCAATTATAGGATCGGGCCTGGACCAGCTGGCTGCCCAGCAACCACGGTACCGACTTAGCATTGCGGAAAAACAACACTAAGTATATAAACTAATCTTAAAACTCTTTTTTCTCGCAATTAATTGGCTAGCGCACTTTACTATGTTCATAAGAGGACACCCTTTAAGTGTACTATAAACCTATCAAATCCTATCCACAACTGAATTTCCTAAGTCATATCCTTCCCTTGTTAATATAACTAATAGGTTTTTTTAATCAGTGAGGGGAAAAAGTGTAATTTTAATTCAATAAGAAATATTTGTGTATTTAAATTAAAAAAAAATTCAGTCTCTCCATTTTTATGATATATTTGTACAGAATCAAATATTACAAACTTCCCTAAAAACATAAGAATTACTAATACATGCACAGAAATTGCATAAACAGATTACATATACGAGAGGGATAAATACGAAAATATTGAGTTAAATTATTCAATTGCAGCAGAAAACAAGTATATAATGTTACTTTCTTCGAATAAGAAGCGAATAAAATAAAATTTTAATTAAAATAAGTAATGCGAAACGAAATGTTATTTAAACCTTACATCATTAATGGAATTTATTATTTATTTTTGTGTGTAATTTGATTAGGTTTCAATGTAATAAATTCTTCAATATAAAAGCTCCTATTTTTTGAAATTATCCATAACTTACTGAATAAATATAAATTTCGTGACTTCCAATTTTTGAGAAATTTCTTTTAATTCTATCTATAGTGGAAATTCCAACAAATCGCATACATATATCTTAAAAGAAAATTTTTAAATTCCTATTTTTAAAATGATAAGACAAATTTCAAGAGATGTAAGATAAAGTTATCTTGGACTGTAAAATTGTGTAACAAAAGGAAGATTAAGCATTTATAAGAGAATATGAACAGCATGATATATTACAGACGACTATATTATAAGGAAATTCTACACTTTTTTCGCAATATATTTATTATCACATAGAAACTCTTGCATAATACCCGTGTATTATGATTATTTTTCAGTCTTCTATTACATAAATGTATTTAAAAAGTATGAATACATTTTGTAACATATATAAATGTTGGTAAATCTAATTTTCTCCTGCAAAATGAATTTATTTACTTATTATTCATAAATATGTGTTGTCAAAAGAGGAATAAAACTGCATTCGACAACATTTTTTATTATTTAAGTAACATCACTCTCGAGCAAGCATTACAAACGCAAAGTGTATTGCAGGCTATCTAAACAAGATGTAGATCAGTACAAAAATAAAAAAAAATCATTAAAAGGCATTATTTTGAGAATAACAGCATGTGAAATAATAACAATTTTTAAATAAATATTATCTTCACTACACTTTGGATCTCTTCTTTGTTACATTTTTCCTATTTCCGGAGAAATTTTGCCGGGAACAATTGTTTTCAATATTGGCAGAACTACATAGAACCAATTTTGTATTTGAATAAGAGATTTTTCCCTTCATAAGCATAAAAAACTATTCATGCCAATAAGTACTTCCGAAATGGAAATAGTTTCGTATGAATAATAATTTTCGTGCATTCTTAAATCTGGCAATATTAAACCCTGGAACGCGAGTTTCTCGGATTTTCGCCTTTAAATTTTATTCGGTTACTGGTGAATTCGTTATTAATAATTATATTTATGCAGTATCACTTGCTGCTCTTAAAACTATAAGCGGACTGCAAATCCTTTAATAGTTATCAATTTCTAATAATATCAAAACTTTATTTTAGAAACGACGTTTTGACGTTCCGATCCTTCTACTTAGCTGCACACACTCACACCTGAAAATCAAGTCACACACACTCAAAATAGTACATTTGAAGGGCGATCGCAACGCTACTTCACAAACCATTTTTTAAGGGATTTAACAAACCATAAAGCAGTAAAACGCTATGTATTGATATATAACAAAAACAATTAAGTATAAATAATGTTTACTAAAAGTTAAGAAACTACATTTGACTGAGAATACATGGATTTATATATTACATGAGAATATTTCAGAACACTGCTCTGGAACACATAAAGAACATTCTGGAAGGTTTTAGAAGAAAGTAGAGAGCAATTAAACAAAACTTTAACATCATTTTCCTTGTTGTCAGGATTGGGCTTTGAACACGGAAACTCTTGTTAAGTAGTCGAGTGCCTTACCTCTGCGCCATCGGTACTTGTAAGAGCAGAGGCAATATCAGGGAATCTCCATCGCTATGTCAGTGAACATCATGGCTCCCAGCGACGGATTTATGTGCACACGCTGCTATGCGACCACGATAAAAAAGTTATTTAAGTTTTCAATATTTTTTAATTTAAATTGTTAAAGTTGTTACTCAATGAAAGAAACATAAGCTTATTTGTCTGTTGAGTCTTATTTTAAAAATTCCTCCTTTCAAATAGCGAGTATTCTAGTTAAAAATGTTAGCTAGACGGCGTGAGGCGATGTGCTTGCTCTAGATCCAGGCAACGAATTATTAGAGACGTATTTTGCAATTTTGTGATCTACAGTCACATGACGACATTTATGTGTGTGTCAAGCTGTAAACTGAAGAAAATACTTATACACTGTTAGATATTCAGATGGATTTAAAACTCAGCAGCTATTATTTCCAAACAGTCGTAAGTCAAAATTTGACTAACAGATCATGATACAACATATTTACCTTAACTAATAAGACAATAAGAATTACATTATTGTTGACTTAATTGTTGAAATCAAAATCAAAATAATAAACATTTTAAATGTTATTTATAAATCCAAAAGTGGAGCGTTTTAAGCAGTAATCGCATCCTAGAAAGGATTATGAGTAAATATTACCGATGCTACGAACTATTTCAACAGTATCTGTTTCTTGTTTAAAAATGCAAATTGAATTATGTCAGCAAAGTATGGCAGTAATCTAGAGATGTCTGTAGGGAGGTATTTTCGTATAACTATCCGCAGAGAAGCAAAGAAAGTGGCTGAGACTCGCTTGAAAGCAGAACAACGCGCTTAGACAATCCCACAAGATGTTGGCATCAACTCCTTTCTATATAATCTTAAGAGAAAACTGAAATTATGTCATACCGTAGGAAATATTTATACTGGATTTCCTATTGGAGGAAATTTAGTGGCTGAGGCCAGGCTTAGAGGTCAAGATCGCAGTTGGTATTGTTTCCGTCGAGTTGTTAGTTCGAGACCTGACAAGCCTCTGTGTAGCAGATCTGAAGCAAGTTAAATCAGTCGAGTTCTCGTTTTGGAGGTGTGTAGAAGCTTAGTGAGGTAAATGTCAGCTTTCAGGCGTAGTCTTCGTCACTCTACCAAGACTCGAAATTACTTGATCCGTCGATAATAGCATTCATATTGCTTGCAAATGTGATGTTAATAAAACAATGAATCAATCAACCAAGAATGAAATTTAGTTACTATACAGAGCAATTCTTGCTTTTTTGATATTTTAGTCAATATTATTCAAATTATATTTCTTCAAAATATCGAATGTGTACAGAGACTAAAAAGGAGTTTGTTTAATATAAACATAACTTACACCTACATTTAGATGCTTATTAAGTTTTATGATGAATATTTTACATATATTTTTATGTTAAAATGTGTACGTATTTTTTTGTTCTTCTGGTAAATGCAAGTAAAAGAATTTTTTCATACAATCGCCACATAGATCGATAGATTTGGAAATCAGTTTCTTATAACATGGTACCTGCTTTACAATACTACTACTACATTTTAACACAAGCTAACATTTATCGATTATATGTCGCTCAACGTGAATTCTACTTCGACAATTAATTGTATTATAACGGCCAATTGATATCTAACCTCACTTTGTCAGTCTGTTAGAGAAAGTAGCATTGTCACAATCAACTATATTTAGTACATATTGTTACAAACACAATGCTACATAAAATAATGCATTGAAGCCGTATTATTACTCGTCGAATTTATCTTATTTAGCGCAGAAATGTTTGACTCCTGCACGACACGAAACTGATGCAATCTATTATTCTTTATCCATCATATTAATCTCCCGAATAAATAAATGCATATGTGCATGTAACTATTTTAGTGGTGCAGTCAATTGTTTTCTGTTGCATTCAATAAATAAATTATATCTTCCAATTGAATATGCACTCATCTATTTACATTTCTCTAAAGATATTAATCACGTAGAAAGTTCCGAATATCAGTAACACTCATGAATTCAGTTACTTCTAAATTATCATAGGAATAATTGTTCAGTTTTTTGTATAACAGTTAATCACATTGAATGATTGGCTTTATTAACATCGCACTAGAAGCAACACGAGGGCTATTGGCGACAGACCTCGTAAATTTGAACCTTGATCAAGTGACGAGAACGAAACATATTGTGTGTGAAACCAGAATTCCACATCACGCCAATTGGAGGACTTTGGGCTCCGATAGATTTAACGTGCAACAGCCTCTGCTATATGGCGGGTCTTTCGTGGTAATAAGGCTCGAATATATTGCTCAATGAAATCCACACGCCTCGAGTCCTCAACTATGACCACTAGACTACCACGGCCATAATCGTTAATCATAAGACACAGTGTTTGTAAATAAGTTTCAAGATATGATCTTATAAACTCGCTTATAACTAACTATTTATAACACTTAATTATTCTTACAAGTTTTTGATTAAGTCCTTGCGCCAAAAGATTTCTTTCGCTTTTGACTACAGTAATTTCCCCTCAAGTATTGCACGTGTTATATTGGCTAGAAATATCCCAAACACCATTTTATCGCTGATTGGACCAAATTACCGAAGTTCCTTGTTTCTCTCAGATATAAAAGCCGTTGTTAACCATTAACCACTCTCTTTTGCTTCTCTTTTTTTTGCAATCATTTGCTACATCTCGGCCTATACTTTAGTCATTGTAGTGTCAATTTTCTAAAATATCAAAATAGTACCTATAATACTTAATAAACCTGATAATGCAGTAAGCAAACATTTAACATAATGAACGATTACTTATTCAACATGCCAACACCAATAATAACATCGTTAACTAAGTTGTTGTACATACACACATATGTATGATTGTGTGTGGGATTTAAACTTAAAATTTAAAAAATAAACTTGTTCATTGGAACTATATTTATACCAAAATATATTAAAATTAAAAATTTTAAAAAAATTGTTGAACAAGTGTTCGATGGTCAAAAAGGGTTATCATATAAAGAAAAATATCCATTAAAAAATATATTTCAAAAATCGAGCATTTTTACTTTTATTTTAATTGAATCCTGAAAACTTACAAGTTCAAAAATGTTAAAAGCATTTTTTTCAAATGTTTCATTCATAAATTGGACAGCAGTAGCCTAGTTGTTCTGGTCGCGCACTCGCGGCCGACGTTTTTTGTCGAGTAGTAGATTCGAGCCCTGATGCCACCAAATACCAGCCGTGTAGCCGGAGAATGTTACACGTTGAATCTGTCGAGGCCCAAAATCATCCCATGGCGTGGTGTGGATGTTAGACCGGATCAAGTGTCGTCCTATTCACTTGACCAAGATTCAAAATTACTAGGTTCGTCGCCAACAACCCTCGTGTTGCTTCTAGTGCGACGTTAATAAAACCAATCTAATTATTTTTAAATTACTTAAAATGTTTCATAAAATAATAACCATGAAGAAAACGAATATATATATATATGTGTGTGTGTGTGTGTAAAATAATACATGTAATGAACAGGTAGTTCTTGATATAATAGGGCATGTTGAATTTTTCACTGTAAATAAGTTGTTGAAAGTAACAATAGGTAAATGAAATTGCCCCCAAACCTACTGAATTGGCATTAATATTACTGACACACACACATTAGGTTGATAACAAATAATCATACAGGTTTTATAATTACATCTTTCTTAGAAACGCGGAGGCAGAGTAATGCATTTTTAAACGTTGCGATATAGCAGGAAGAGCTTTCACATTTTTGCAACGACCCCTACAAAAATAAACAGTTTGTTTTTAATATGATATTATATATATATATATATATATATGTAGACCGTGGGGTGATGGAGATTGTTCATCCCGAATCTACGATGGTTTGCTCTTACGCAATGGGCTGGTTGTCTAGAGGGGTAATTTCGGATTCCATGTAATGTTGTTGATGATATTCAAGGATGAAGCTTGCAGTAGCTTTACTTGTTTATTAGGAGAGATGATGAAGAATGAAAAGTATTTACACTATGATATGAAAAGTAAGTTGACCAGTTCGTCAGATAAAGATAGATGGCTGCCTCATTTAACCCATATTGGCGATGGGCACTGGAACGCGCTCGGGCGTTTGAAGTTTACTTCCGACGCGGGTAGCGAAGGAGAAGAGAAGCAGAAAAAGTGGCGACAAGAGAGAGAGGAGAAGAGCGGAAACGAAGTGTCACTTAGTTTTGTTCTAGGATAGGTGGCGCTACATGAGCTTATCACATGACTCTGATTCGTGGCGACATCTATTGAGTATCGGAGGAACTGGTTTCACAGTAGATTGAAAAAATAAAATTAATTGCTTAATAATTAGCTGGAAAATCCTACATATATATAGATATATATATGGAGAGAGAGAGAGATGTATATAGCTGAATTTTCAATGATATCGAAAAACTAGTTCTTCTTCTCGATAGAAGACACTTCGATTCAACGTCATGTGATAGTTTACGCAGCGTCCCCTATTCCTGAACAAAACTGAGAAGAGTTTAGTTCCCGCTCTCCTCTCTTCTCCGACTTCGCTCTTCTTCCGATGCAGCTAAACTCCGAAAGCCAGCGAGAGTCCCCACGCCCATCACCGATACACGATAAAATTTGGCTACCATCTATCTTTCTACCAGGTACTTGTTCTGAAAATTTAAATAACATGTTTATAGAAGTTTTTTAAATATTCTTCATCTCGTATATTCATAAATAAAAATAATGTT
Organism: Nephila pilipes; assembly: GCA_019974015.1. Lineage (NCBI taxonomy): Eukaryota > Metazoa > Arthropoda > Arachnida > Araneae > Nephilidae > Nephila > Nephila pilipes. The sequence goes on from BMAW01104639.1 coordinate 61,955, forward strand.
TCAACTTCGAGCCTCATGGTTGAACTTGTAAATGCCAACACCGAACTTTTCCCTAGACTCCGAAGCACCAGGAGGTGTCTTGCCCAGACGGATACCTCCTACAAAATTTATATATATATATATATATATTCAGAACATTGAGCTCTATATTTCTCTATAACGAAACAAATCAGCATTAATATCTGTAATTTATAACATTATGTAGAAAAGGATAAATTTAACATGTGTAAAATAAATCATATTCAGGTGTCTCGGTTATTTCTTAGTAATAATTAAAAAATTTCAATCACCCTTGTATATATATATATATATATATGTGTGTGTGTGTGTGTGGTATGCGTGTAGCTTTCCCAATTTTTGTGATAGTTTTATTTTGGTTTTGTTAAAATAATTTATTTTACTTTTAATTTCGACCAGCTGACGAAGACACAAAATTTTAGAACACTTTTTTCCCTATGAATTTTAAAGTCTTGTTTTTACTATGTGTGTTTTAATTAAATTTATTTATTTCATGATTATTAAATTTAAAAGATTACTTGGTTTAGGTTTCAAATTAAAAGAAATTTTGTTTCGAAATGTTTTTTTTTTAAATAAATTATTTAGTTTTGTGCATTCAATCAATCAATTATGGTTTGGGGATTATATTTGTTTTTAGCGCCATACCTGGATATTCCGATGTAATGGACAATATTTATATTACAGTATCTCTTTTTTTATTTTGTTATTATTTCTTTTCTTTTCTCTTCAGATAGAGATGCCTTATGTTTTTCGTATTTAATTAATTTTTAATTAAGGGTTTATATATGTTTTTATTAAAATTATTATGTATAATTTACATTTCAGTAAAATTTAACTATTTTCACTGTATTATTTTCAACGTTTTTAATTTAGAGTAATCACCTTAATTTCTTAATTTTGTTTCTTATTTTGATACTTTATTACATATCGTATTTAATTTTGAGATCTTGTGGATTTTTAGTTGAATATTTTTCTATATATATATATACATACATACAAGAGCCTCTTCAACTGCAAAAGCTATGAATTTTTTGTGCATCCTCAAGCTTTGCAATAAAATTGGGGAAAATAATATTTGCTTTCTATTCAAATAAAATCTTAAGTTTTATTCGAGTTTGGTGGAGCTCTGAATAATTCAAGAGCCTAAATAAGAGAAAAATCCTATCTGTCTGACATGTCAAAGTACTACCCCTATGCCTCTAAACGAAGCCTCTTCCTTCTGCGTTAAAGCCTGGGCAACACCGAGCTCTTCAATTAGTGTAGGATGATAGGCAACAACATTTAAAAACGTTAAATAGGTCGACATGCCTTCGTATATATACAAAATGTTCAATTTGAAAAATAAATACATTAACCTCATAAAATATAATTTCGAAGAGAAATCGTTTCTTTTTTCTTGCAACATCCAACTTTTTTTTTTTTATCTATGTAATAATACAAGAATGAGATTACCAGCACAAGGGATATACACGCTTATGAACTTATTAATATCAGCGATGCATAATTTTTTTTTCAAACTATATCATCTGCTGAAAACTACAAAGGATATTATAAGTCTGGTGTTCTCTTCTTTGTGATTAGACGATACAATCTTTTTTAAGAAGAACGTTTTTTTACACTTGCAGATAAAATACCACTTAATTCTTATCTTGTTCTAAGCTAAGCAACTGTAATTCTTTTCTCAATAGTTATTTCACCTCGTCATCAACTTCATTTATTGCATTTATTTTCATGACAACTGAACAATACCGTTGAGCAGGAAGAAGATTTAAAGAAATGTGGTATTATGATGCACAGAAACTGGCATTACATTCAATAAACAATTTTCAAAAAATATCTTGCAAATCTAAGAAATGGTTCTGTAGCCGAGTGGCCACGGTCGCTAATTCCCGGCTAGAGTCGTAGGTTCGAACCATGTTCCCTCTAAAGGCCCGTCATGTAGCGTGATTGATGCAAGTTAATTATGGTCGATGATGATGATGATAGTGAAGTTTTATTGACGCAAAAGCCAGACGTGGCAATAATGCGCCAGACAAGGTAAATCTGTGTTCTAGACGGTAAAACAATGAAGAAAGTTTGATCGACAAGAGGGTCAAGTGAGAAAGTAAAATTTAGTGGCGCAGGAGCCAGATATGGCTATGCTGCACCAAACAATATTTAACTGTGGTCTAGACGTGAAAAAAATGGAAGAAAAGACAAATTGGTTGACAAGAAGGAAGGTAGAAAATAGAGAAGGATCGCTAAGGTATCCCGGGAGCGCGTCACCTGTGTTTACCAAAGGCAGTAAACCCCATGGGAAAGAAAAAGATCATTCGGGTGTATCTGGGTCATGATGCCCGTACTTACCTAACGAAGGTAAATCCCTGAGGTCCCCTGATATAATCCCCAGGCGCAGGGTATCCGGCTATACCCTCAGACTCTGGGTACCCATTTTGGTCGCCTTTTACGATATGCATGAGCTACAGCGGGACTATTTTGTCATCCCCGGTCACCACACGGGTCTTAATTATGGTCGAGGTCCCAAGCTCTCTCGTTCACGTAGTATGAATGTTTTGTGAGGGAGGTGCTAAATCAGATGTCGTCCTCATCACTTGACCGAGGTTCAAAATTACGAAGTCCCATGCTAATAGACCCCGTGTAACTGCTCAGTACGACATTAAATAACAATCGCCATCACAGTCACTCATCTAAAAAGAGTTAAATAGTTCTCTCTTTTTCTCTTTCTCTCACTAACTTCTATAACAATTTCAAGCGTTTAAAATGAGCCTATTAAAATGATTTCAATGTAAAAGGAAAGTGCTTTATTTCCGAAGTCCTCCTCCCCCTTCCACACCAAAAAAATTAAAGCATGAAAAAATGAGTCAGAGAGCCTCAATTTTTCACTCTGAATATCTGCTTAATTACCCCGAGAGCACAATGCAGTAAAAGTAATCATTAGCATTTGCATAATGGCACAAAGGACTGAACGAGGAAGGATAATTTCCGACTCAGTTAACTTGTGAATTGAGCCATTTTAAAATACTGATATTATCATATGTTACTTTGAAAAGAGAAGCAGGAGATGTGCGATTTGTTAGAATTCAAGAAACATCTAATGCTGCTGTTCTGGTATAATTCCAAAGGGTATGTATATATATACATTTTACTCCGTTATTGAAGTCGTTTGAAAATGGTGTATTTACTTTTCTCTCGGTCTGTCTTACAGAATTAAATGCCAGAACTGTACTTTTCATTTAAAAAATACAAATTATTGAAGTTTACTCTCTGATAATTTGTGGAATTTCATTTTGTGTTTTTATTTCACACATAGCGTTTCAGGCATTCATTTGGTTAATATTAATTTTCTATTCGTGCTAACTATCTTTACATATTCGTGCATCGACATAGCTTGTGTGTGTGCATGTGTACCCATTTTCTTAAACTAGAAATAGATCATAAATTGATAAATCAGTTATTTAACCCAACTGACACAAAAAACAATATTTATTATAACATCTACAGTGGCACAAACAATTGAGGATACACCTTACTTTTACTTGATAAATCCAACTTTCAATCAAAATAACACCTTAACCAGAAGTGCAAACGAATTTTTATTCTTAGACATAACAAAAGGTTTAATTAACAGTAAAAATAAAGAAAAATCAACGACAAAATTCTAAAATAAAACTTTTTAGAGGCATTTCAAATAAACATAAGCAGATTCTTACCTCAAAAAATTGAGGATACACAAATGAAATTTTTGTTTAACTACCACTTGATTTCTTTTTGCTTGCTACTAAAGTTTGGGAAATTTTATCCTAAACTTTTTCAACTGTTATTTCTGTCTTTTGAAGTTGTTTATGAGAATATAAAGCTGTAATTTTAAATGGAAAATGGCTCCTCGGAAAGAGACTAGTATTGATGTAAGAAAATTTATATTAAGGTTATTTAAGAAGGGAAAATCTTATCGTGAAATAGCTGAAATTGTCGGTAGAAGTCCCTCATGTGTCCAGAAAATCATTGGGAAATTTAAACGCGATGGATTAATTCAAAATAAGAGTGGAAGAGGAAGGAAAAGTATTCTGAGTGATGTAACTAAAAGGAAAATTTTAAAAGATATCAAGATTAATCCTAAACTGAGTGCAGTCAAACTAGCTACAGAAACTTCTCGAATAATCTGCAGAAGTGTAAGTGCTGAAACTGTGAGAAATGTGATTAGACATGCTGGATATAGCAGTCGAGTAGCTAGAAAGAAACCTTTCATAAGCTTACAAAATCAGAAAAAGCGTTTGGAGTTTGCAAAAACTCATCAGTTGAAGACAGAAAACTTTTGGAAGAAAGTTATGTTTAGTGATGAAAGTAAATTCAACATTTTTGGAAGCGATGGTCGTCACACCGTTTGGAGAAAGCCGAACACCGCTTTGGATCCAAAAAATTTACGTCCTACAGTTAAACATGGTGGTGGCTCCGTCATGGTTTGGGGTTGTATGGCTGCAAATGGGGTAGGAAATTTAGTTTTTATAGATGGCATAATGGATCATAAGCTTTATATAGACATACTCCGCAACAATCTTAAAGAAAGTGCACAAAAATTGAGTTTAGATGGAAATTTTATATTTCAGCACGACAACGACCCCAAACACACGGCACGTAATGTCAAAATGTGGTGTCTTTTTCATTGTAAACAGCAATTGCACACACCGCCACAGTCCCCTGACATCAATGTCATAGAAAATTTGTGGGCCACAGTAGAAACAGCGGTCCAAAAACACCAGATTAGAAACAAAGCCCATTTAAAGCAAGTGTTACAAGAAGAATGGGATAAAATATCTCCAGATACCACTAAAAAATTGGTCGAATCGGTACCAAGACGTTTGGAGGACATTATAAAAGCCAAAGAACATGCAACAAAATACTGATACTGTCTATGCATGTAATATATAGAAAAAATTTCATTGGTGTATCCTTAATTTTTTGAGGTAAAGATCTACCTATGTTTACTTCAAATATTTGTGAAACTTTTAATTTTAGATATTTTTTTGTTAATTTTCGTTATTTTTACTGTAAATTAACCCTTTTATTACGTGTAAAAATAAAAATACGTCTTCTATTCTAGTTAATGTGTTATTTTCATTAAAAGTTGGATTTATCAAGTGAAAGTAAGGTGTATCCTCAATTGTTTGAGCCACTGTATATTATTGTACATCTCGGTATGAATACCAATTAGGAATGAGTACTTGGTGGATTTCACAAGGCTTATTGAGATTTTTAGAAGTTGTCAATTTTCAACAGAATCCGGCATTCTTCTTTATACATACGAACACACTTTATAGCCGGAACTTCAATTTATTGAAGATTGATGTCAGCGAACACGTAACTGACCAAGCCACCAAGGGATTCCTTAAAAGATTCTCATAATCGCATAACTGTGATTTTAATTAGAGTGTTTGGATTTAATTTATAGCCTTGAAGTTCAGAATACCTATAAGCAGAAACCTACAGCCATTTGAATAGTTGAACGCCTTTGAGAAAAATCACATCGTAAGTCTTCATGGAAGGCTGAGATCATTTCGTCGGATTAAACGTCATATTGGTCTCGCACATTTTGCAATTCCACATTGTTGGTGGAATTGTATACAAAGAAACTATCCTTCACAATAAGTAGGTTCAAGAAGAGCTACACGGACTAGTAGGGAAGGTCGAAGAATTAAGGCAGGTAAATTCAAAACACACCAACTGCCATATTTACGGACATTATGTTATGACATTGTAGCCTTTTCTACATCATACTGTAAGTTCCAGGGATAGGAATCAAAATAACCACCTGTTCTTTCAAACCAGTTCCGTTTAAAAGATCTAGAACACCAGAGTCAGCGATCCACTACAAACCAGTTCTTGTCTGTTCCACATTATTCAGAGACTTTTTCCCCTTACTACCTTCCCAAGTGCATAATTATCTATATTAGGACATGTTACGGGATGGTGTACAACGTAGGAGAAGCCTAAAGATATTGCCAGCATTTTTAACCAATGTCCGCTTTGTACTGAAAACAAGCAAATGAGTGCCGGATTCGAACAGCTGCTAAATCTCCTTATTGACGAATAAGACTAGCGATACACACCCATTTCTCCCTCCCACACAGTTCCCTAAGCAGAGCCTTTAACCGATTAACACAATGACCAGCCTATGATTCTCAATGCAGCGAGAATTCAGTAAAAATAAGAGAACTAGATCGAACGGCTCCTGAGGAGGAAGAGTGAAAGAGAAAATCTCCTCCGAACGAACTCTTTCCGCAAGGAGTAAAAGATCTGGAAAAGCAACTCTCGGAACCAGAAAACCTTTTTTGGTTGGTATTCAAGTAGATATATCAAAGCAAATTAAGGAACGGTAACGATTAGAGTAAGCGATTCCGAACTGGAATGGGTCGCTTCGACAAGTAGGTTTTCCGTTCTTTTGTTCGTTTCGTACTCAATTTTCAAACTCAAATGGAATAAAAAACTGAATTGTTTTCCATTAAATGTATTATTTATTCAATTTATTTCATTATTTTTAAATTTATGGACAGATTCTAAAATTCTAGTATTTTTGTTAGATATTAATTAAAAAGCGAAAAAAAAAATCCATTTTTATATTACGTGTATAATAATACATAAGCAATTTGCTTATAGATTTATAATAGTCACAAATAATATTTTTGATTGTCGATATATTTTTAGGGCTTCTAATATTGTAAGACAAACTCAAAGAGAGTTTGATAGAGCAGGTTTAAATTTAATGATGCAAAGTCAATTATTTTGGTATACATATTGATACATTCGATCAAATCTAAGATTGATTTACAAAGTAATGTGATGAGAATATCCTCTTTATTTTGATTCTTATTATTGTGTAGTAGGAAAATAAGTAAGAGAAGAATATGAATTTAAATACTTAATATATATGTTACGAGCACTTTTATCAATTTTTGTTCATTTGACTAAAAACATGGAAAATAATTTAACAAGTTTATGCGTTTTGTATTTCATTTCTGAAGGCAGCGCAAACTAAAATAAAACGTATTTATATTCCGTATTAATTCGAATGTAACTCGACACCAAAATTTCTCATAAATATAGGGGGGGAATGATGAATTTAATACGATCTATTCCTTTTACATAAAAGAATTCAAAGAAAATGTAGCTTAGTCACATAAGAATTTATTTAAAATAATATATAACACGGGTTATATTCATGTCAATAAAATTAAGAAACACAAAATAAATTAAGTAAAATTAGAAGAGTGAAAAAAGAAGATCTGTTACATCCTATTACCTGGACCTGGTTTTTAGTACGAGCAATGCTTTGATGGGAAATGATTAATCAAAAAGTATATATTGCGTTATATTACGGCTAATAGGGTATTATTTTGTGTGTTTTAGCACGAGTATATCTTGTGCATATAGTGTGTGTACATAAGTGTGTGTCTGTTTCAAAAGACCAATATTAGAAGCAGATTTTTAATTGCTTTTTCGATAAAAATATTAAATACTTATGCCTATTATTAATACACTATATAATATAAAATGATTTCAAATTCCTTTTTATCAACATTTACATTAATTTTGTTTATTTATTTTGAATATTTAAATATTTAAAGAATACTCTAGCACTGAGAAACATCCAAATATACTTTATTTGCACAATCTGCTGTTAAAATTATAAAATATCGTTTTACTTGGTATTAATTTAATAAAAAAAACCATTTTTTTTCCTCTAAAATTCAGTCAATGTGATTTTTCCTAAAAATATGTAAAATAATAAAATATAGCAATTACATAATGTTAAACTAGTTAGAATATCTTGAGGAATCTAAAGAACAAGGGTATCAAAGAACAAGTTAAAGAACAGCTCTTTAAAAATGAACAAAAGCAGGTGAGAACAGTTCATCCCAAAAACAAAAATTGCAATTCCTAACCATTAGCGGACCGCTACATGATTTTGGATTGCTTGCATGGACACCATTATGGACATTGCTCCTGTTACCACAGCAATGTCGCCAGAAATTACAATGGTGCCACAGCAGTATGGAACTTAACGGAATAGCAGAGGTGATAAGTTTCGCTTCTGTCATGGTGAGGATTATAACTGCTCCCGTGTGTGAAGGCAATGCACTCAGCGCCAAGATGGACGCTTTGTTTTACTCGTCACTCATTTAAATAGTACGATTTCATACGATTCAGGTCTTCTTCAGAACCACTTTTACGGTTCAAAGATACGTTAGTGAAGTTCTTTGGACGGTAATAATTTCTTTCGTAAACGCCCATCCCAGTCCTCTATCTCAACAAGAATCGTATTCATTCCGCTGCTACCTCAGAAGAGTTACCACGCTGCCGTAGATACTGCATCGCCAGACCTGTCACTCAGAAAACTTATGAGATGCCGTTGGCTGTTCTGTTAAGACTATACCGCTACCATAAAAATTTGTTACAAGTATTATACATGTCAAAACTCAGTTTGTATGTGATGGATTGGGGGAAGACACGGTTAAGATCATCAACGAATCCGTGCCATAACGTGTGGCAGAATGCGTTAAAATTAATAGCGGGCCAACATTCTATTGAGAATTGTAATGATTTGTAATCCGATTAATTTTGTATTATCTACACTAAGTGTTTTGATCTTTCGTTGTTGAGTGTGATTACTTTCCTTCAAATATTATTCTGTCTATTCCTTCCAGGTGTAACGTTTATTTATGAGGAGTGCATTATTAGTCTTATATTTTAGAAGATTATTAATCATTCTTATTTCATAAAACCAATATATAGTTGACAAAAATGTCTCTTTTTTAAATCAAAAAGTAGAGTGAAATTTTCTTCTTTATTTCTTTTAAAAAGGTATTCCTATAAAATTGCGATTTATTTGAAATCTTAATATTTTGAATGAATTATTTCGGAGTGAATCTATGAATATTTTATTCATGAACAGCAAAAGTATTTTGCAGTAAAATTTATTTCAATTTCGAATAATTGTCAGATGCTGAACTTAAATGATTCACTTAAAAGACAATCCGCAAATATCCTTTAATAAAAATCCCGGCCACTTGAGACAGTTTAAATAAAATTGAAAGCACGAGGGAACGAATTGAAGCTGTTGTTTTAAAAGCTGATAAATGAAATCAAGTATTGAGAATTCGTACTGATGGCTGAACTTCTCACTATTGTTGTTCTTTCAGAATATCAATCAAAGATAGAGTGATTTCTCTTTTTATGGAGAAAAAGAGGAATATTTTTATTCCTTCACTTTAAAGAACTCGAAAATGAGGTGAACACAAAAGCAATAAATTCGCTTTTACTGCTCTGAATTTTCTAAACAGAGAATGCAATAACTCTTCTACAAATCGAAGAGGAAAGGTTCGGTTTTTTTTTCGTTTTATTAGTAATGTGTATATGAACTCTGAATGTACAAAGCAACTTAGTCAAAAAATAATAAAATAGGTACAGATTATTAAAATGTAGGTATACATGGTTTTTCTGTTCTAAATTCATAAATATAAATTTTTTCAGGGGATCTAAAGGCAAAGAGCTACAACGAAGCAGATTTGTTTTCCCTTAAATGATTCTTTGAAAGGCTCATATCCTCCTATAAAAGTAAACGAGACAATTTTATTCAAAATGAAAAAAACTATGATGTGTCATGAATGTGAGCATAAATGTAAAACGTGATAAGAATGTTAAGTCATTCACTGAAACGCAGTAGAACAGTTTTTTATTCTTTTATATTCGTTTAAACATTTTTTCAAAGTAGCAGGCGCACATTCGTTAAAAATATTAACGGTTTAACGAAACTCATACATTTTTTTTGGAAAAGTGCTTCATTACGTTTCAATTTTTTAACTTTCTATCTCATTACCCAACATAGAAAATGAAAAGCCACGAAAGAATGGATAGAATATGATGAAAATCGATACATAGAAGGAGAATGCATTTCCAAGTGAGTAATTTTATTCAGAAGAAGATAATTTTAATATTGCGAATGAAGTACAGAGGAAGTAGGACCACATCTCGCGGTGGTGATAGCAGCAACCCTACAAGCGACAGACTCATTTAGGTTGCAGATAGTATCCTGAGTGTTGGAATCCCCTAATCTCTCGACCATTCTCCAATTGAGGCTAGGATAGATCAAATAATTGACAGACAAACAAGTTACAGATATGCTCGAAAGAAAATTGTGTCATTTAGTTGTCCAAATGATTTGGATTCAACACTACTTAGTTGGGTTTGATATCCGAATTATATTATTCTCGTCGATGCTTTGACGTCAATGGCCAAAGGGAGGCTTGTGTGCAAGTCGCCTTCAGCCAATCGTCGTGAAGCTATTCTCTCAAATATTAAACTTTAAAGTTATGTGCATATTATGCAGAATGTCGAGAGAAGTTGATAGTCAATCCACCACCATATTCCTATTGTTATATCTATCTATAGGTTCTGCTGTACGACTAGATGGATATGGTCTTTCGAGACCATATCATCTAGTCGTACAGCATATTTCGTTCTTCGATCCATCTAGCCCAGATTGTATGTACAATGGATACATCAGCAGCGCAATGGACGCATTTCACCAGGGTTATAACAGTTTGACCAATCAGCTGTAATTAAACCTATAATTTAACACCTCAAACATTTTGCGATAGCCAAAATTGACTTCGGTGTCGTCATCCAGACATCTCTTATTCTAAACTTTTTTCCTCAAAGGTTAAATTTCTCAAAATTCTGGGTTTCTCTGACGACAGAGAGTAATGATTATTGATTCATTCGTCATTTCCTTCCATTTTATCTCGCTCAGTAACCACGTGACCAACTTATTTTTCGGATCATCTGCATACCTTGTTTAGCCGCGCATTCCTAAATATTTGAATATTGTTATGCATGAAACTTCGTGTGTTTTATTTTTTATATCAGGTAGAATAAGTTTTCTGAAAGGAAAAATTTCCAACTTCGAGTAAATATATTTGGTACTCTAATCAAAATACTCATGTAAATGCTCTTCCAATTATTTGCTTTTTAAAAATGCATTAAGATAAAATGCTTATAATTTTTTTTTTTTGAAAAAACTATAGTGAATATAAAATAAACTTTTAAAGCTTATTTTAAAGTCTCTTTTTAGATCATTCAGACAGATATTGATTTTTATTTTTTCCCGAACTGATAAAGAAATAAACACTTTAAATTTCCCCCCTTTTTAGCAAAAACCAAAATACGGAAGGTCAAATTGAATATCATTACATTCACGCTTAGTAGCTAATATGTTTACAAAATATAATATAAATTTCAAAATATTTTATCTAAATATATATTAATGAAATTATCTCCTTTCAATTCCATAATAAGTTAAACATAAAATGAATGCAACTAACTTATTTAAAAATTCAATTGAAACTTTTCAAAGGTATTCTCCTATTAAAAAAGATTCCCTCACAAAAATAAATAGCAAGGTCTTCAATATTCGTCAGTAATTTTTGACTAATTCCATCCATTGCATTTATATTTACCCTGTTTTATTGTTGTTACTTACTGTTATTTTGTCTAGTTTAAGGCTAGACAACGTTAACGAGACAAAAATTCTTCAAGAAATTACATATGAGATAAGAGAATTGATACAATTATATTTTTTTGTCCGTACAATTTAAAAGGTTAATGAGAGTAACCTAGGAAAAATTCCAATTGTTGCAGGTAGGATAGACTTCCGGCCCCTTGTCAAAAGTAAGTCTCCAACTGTATCAACTAATCTGTCTACGAAAAGTGGTTTGGATGCTTTTCTCCCTCAATAATAAAAGTACCTTCTGATATACCATGAATGAGTTGAACGGACCAGTCATCCATATATTGCTGGTTTGACATTTTTATTTTTAATAAATATTAAGGAAAGTGAGAGAAGCTTTTAGACCTGAAAGAATAATGATTTCTTCCTCTTTTCTTTTAAATCCAGCAATCAGCAATTTAATTATTATTGAGTCCTATATGAGACGGAGCCCACATTGGAAGCAGATTTCACGATGCTGAGAGAGATATTTGAGGATTTCAAGAATAGGAATAAAGCTCTATTGCTGATCTCAGTCCAGTTCCTCAAGCATTGCGGCTATCTAACAGCATTAAGTATCTTAATAGCGTTAAGTGTCTCTTTAATAGCATTCAGTTCTGATCTGACTCTGAACAAAAATCTCAATTCCTTAATCTTGAGTCTATTAGAGAAAGTAGACGCGGTTATGAAGAAACTACAGGCACAAGTATTGTCCCTGCAATCCTGCTGCCATCGAAAAAATTTTGAATTGTAGTATCAGGAATTTGACTGGTGATTTTAAAATAAGTAAGTCCTATACTACCTGTCTACTTGTCTATCTGCTATGACCAAATCATATTCTACTCGGTGTAAATATAATATTTGTTCAGGAAGTACCCAAACTAAAGTAATAAAAAGAAATTTATTGAAGGTATATGTGCAGAGTATTTGTAATAATTTTCAAAATAATACACTGCATAAATACTTGATTCCGGTGCTTTCCCTGATTACATATATGACCTGGAAGTCAGCAAACCTAGGACTGTTCAGATATCTTCCCTTAACTGCTTGCGCCACCAGAATCATCCCAAAACGATGAACTTTCAAGCATTTTTTTTCATCCCAGGGAGGGGAATTTGATAGCATAATACTGCACAATGATTCGCAACAATAACAAAAAGAAGTTGGAAGGAGTTAGATTTTAAACATAAGGAGACTGGGGCAGCGTTGCAACATTGTGTTTTTGTCAGTACTTTCTCCAAACTTCGTGGCGTGTGATTGGGCGCATTCTCATGGTGGGGCATTCAGGTATCAGCGATTTCCTTCGGACGAGGACGATCCTAATCCTCAAGCGTTCGAATACTTCTGTATAAAATTTTCCGTTTACTGTCTATCCCGATAGCACAAATTCCTTCCAGACTACAGCTGGAAGAAGAAAATAGCATCGCCATCTTCACTGCCGCCTTTGAGTTATTTTGTGCTACTCAAAATCACGCGTTTTGAATGTGATTTCGTAAACCTGATGGATCATATCGTAAGTTTAAGTTGCAGATTTCTTCAGTTTGACGCAGAATTTGATAGAATATTACTGCGTGATGATTCGCAGCATTTTCACTCTCGACGGAAGCAGTAAACACATTTGCACTTTCAGTTAGATGAGTAACGAGACGAGAGCGAACCCCATACACACTAACTACTCCAGCGGCTCGGGAACATATGACGCGGGTTTCCTAATTTACATCAAATCTCTTTCTTCCTATTCCATAGAAATCATCCTTCCCTCCTTCTCATTGGTTGAAAAAAATCAGCCCCGATACTTATTGGATAAGTATCAGTTGTATAGATATATGGAATTTAGCCAATGTTATAATAATCCTCACAAAAACAAACGCATATAAAATTTTATTTCAAAGAAAAGTCTTTGACTGAGTTTGCTTAATCTATTTCGATATATTGTGATTAAAAAAAATATTCAGTTGGTGGCAGAATATTTCATTTCATTATACAATTAGACCTTCCTCACTCGCGAGAAAATTCTTCATTAGGTATACATAGTCACCCATTTTTTTATGCGATATACATTCCATTAATTATTGAAAACTTGACATGAATTACTTAATTATTTGTTACACACTGATGATCGCAAATGGAAAGCTATAAAACCACAAACAATTTAATAGGAGGGATTAATTTGAGTATACTATGAAGAATGAATTAAAAAATAGCATATTGAAAGGAGAAAACTATAATATATCTAGCTTAACCGCAGTAAAAATAGCACTTAAACGAATTTTTAGCTTCACATACGGTTGTAATATGGACAGTTGGTAATGAGCCTCGGGATATCAAATTATGATGAGAGGAAGAAGGAAATATTTGATTTAGTATCTCTCTTTAAAAAATTGCATATTGAGTCATTGTTTTGAGCTGATTAAACATACACCTCTCTTATATTATTCTATATCATGCTTTCAATGGAATAACCTCGAATTCCTCCGTAATATTTTTGCTAAAAATGTGTATATTGTCATTTAGTCATTATTATGGATCCAAGACAGAGTAATTATTCCACACACTACCAAAAGTTATGCACGCAGCGCTGAAAAGGAGGGGGAATCAACAAGTACTGCTTTGATTGACTCGAAAGACAGCCGGAAAGTGTCACACATATCAATGCACGAAACAAAATAAAGAATTAAATACAAAACTGCAAACAATATTGAATTTTCATACCTAATGTTGGAGTCTTTAATTTTTAAAAAGGAAACAAACAAAACCGACTTTAATTGGACATTTGACCACCTTTCATCCACATTCAATGCTTACAGTGCATAATCATGCTTTCTACGGTGAACAACTACCTCAAAGTCGAGCAACTGCCATTCTTCCCGAGCAGGTGTTTGAAACTCTATGAAACTCCGGAGGGAGAAACCTACAGTAATAGCACAGCTGAGGCCATCACAAATATTTAATAGGATTATGGTCAAGCGAGTATGCCGTCCACTCCATATGCACAGTTTCTTCCCTCTCTAGATAGTCATCAACAACGTCAGCTCTATGGAGACGCACATCATCATTCATTAAAATGGAAGCAAGGACAACTGTTTCACCGTATAACTTCAAAGTGAGATCTAGGACTTCATCTGATATCGTATAGACTTCACAGAACCCTGTCTATAGATGTCATGTCGGTGAAATATCCTTACGCGAAATTCCTACCCACAGGAGGGTGCTTTCACTTCGGAATGCGTGATGTTCGGTGATGTTCTGAGGCCAATCGCGCGTGTTTTGTTCTCTCTAAATCAGTACACACTTGCCATTTGGTTGCAGGACAAATTTTGAAGCATCCGAGAACATAAGGTTACCCCAATCAGATACAGTCCAATTGACATGCTTACGATGGTAATTTAATCGTTTCCCTCTGGATTAGATGGATGGAGGAACACAAACTCGTGGTACTGGGGCGTACTTTCCATTTATGTGTAGACTTCAGAGCACAATAAGGGCAGATATTTACTTACCAATGGATGCTGTAATCATATATGTCAGACGTGAGGAGGTCGCTCTTTGATTCAACAGTGACATATCAATCTTCCATTGGGGTCCCCATCGATCCTCCGATCAGCAACAGGACTTCGGATAATTCTTTGGCATGTTTAGAATTGTTTCCATAACGGTGAAATGACGGAATGATGAATGCCCAAGAAAAGAGCAACAATGTGATTGAACAAAATTTCAAAAAATATTTACTGATACTAATGTGTAACTCCTGTAATTCTTCACAATGATGGATTCTTATTCGATTGCCTTTTTTGAAACCATGATTGGCTATTATATAACATATTTGCATACGTCTCCAATAAAAATTAACTTCTGGAAATCAACATTGTCCCCTGTTTGCTTAAATTTTGGCAGAGAGTGTGTAAAATGCGGTTGTTAAGTAAAAAAGTTTTACTATTTATAATGGTACCAGTTTATATGTTAATTTAAATCCCAATGTAGGAAACAAAAATATTAAAATGAATCTTAGACATGTAGTATTTCACGTAAAACGAAATCAAATCATAATAATCATCACAAAAATTTAAAACGGAAGTGTTTCGAGCAAATATTCAAGGTATTTAATATATACATTCATACAAGGTATTTATGTATGTAATAAAAAGGCTTCCTTACTCTAAAATAAATACCAAAATAATTTGCATAACAGGATTTGTGTTCTGGAGATTCGCAATTGCAAATTACCAGCATTCATTTGTTCGGTCGAATATTCACAAAGCAATATATAATATTTCTGTTCAAGTACCATTAATAAAAGATGCTCTCTAACTCACAAAAACACAATTCTTTTTAACAGAAATAGGCATCCAAAAATACCCAATAAAATGTCTCTTCAAATTTTTCCTTTATCCCAGTGTGTAGGATAGAATATAAGGGATTTTTTCTTTCTTTCTTTTAGGCAAATGCAACGGAAAGATCATAAAACTAAGGCTCAAAACTTCACTTTTGATCAAATGTCATTCCAAAACTCTCAAAAATATTTCTGTCTAAAAGTTTACATTTATTTCTTCAAATCTGAAAACCAAGTTGATATCACTTCACTGAGAGCTAAAATATTTTTTTCCTGTTATTCGATCCTGAAATCACAGTTTTGTCTGAAACCGAATGCGCTGGAAAAATATGGGGTAAGTTTTCTTCTATGCCAGACAAGATGAAACGTACCAAAAAAAAGGCGTTTTTCCTTTTCCTTCCTCCTCTTTCTTGAAAAAATTTCAGTGGGTGAAAATGGACCAGCCACATAAATTTATCACTCAAAATAGAAAGTTATGGTACAATTCCTTTAATTCAAGACGCAAGAAATTGGCTGATGCACAAATAAAGACTGAAATAGATAAAGACAGAAAATTTCGAAGAATTTGGTGCCTTTAATCATAGTATTGATTCAATATTATTTAATTTTAGCAACAAAATCTCGCCTTTTCGTAGTTATGTTTGCTCTAACTGATTTACATATTTAGATAGCTTGAATTTGTTTTAAAATAAAATCTAAACGACAGTTAAAAATAAGTTTACAGAACCATCAAATTTTATTACAATTAAAGTTTAAAAATTACTCCATTTATGACTATAATTTCTTGTTAATCGGTAAAATGCCAGATTTAATACATTTATATACTTTCTAAATTAACTTCTAATAAGGATTAATTTAGTATTTATTAGATGAGAACATCGCATTCGAAGTATTATTAACAGTATCATCATTTAAAATAGCTGTCACAGGACATCGTAACTTTGATATAAAACCCGGCAAATTAGAGCATAAATGTAGTTAAACAAAGTATATATTCAGGTAAGAATAATCAAAAATAATTTTTTTTTTATTTAGATATTATTTACCAAAGGAAATCCTAGTTTTTATGAGGTAAAGTAGAAAAGGTAACCATAAATGTTAATTAAGCAGTTATATAATGTTGAATACTAAATAAAAAAAACTTTCTCAACTTTATGTCTAAATTTACAAACCTTATAATGGCAGCAATCATTTCTGCATTTTTTTTACGTTTCTTAAAAGGAGTTTTCGTCTGAGGATATTATATCTATTAATATCAATATTAGAAGTCCTTTTTCGTTTATTTTGGAAAAAAATTTAAAATCTTATAAGACTCGTACATTTGTATACAGCTTTTTCTTCAAGAGGACAGGAGACTCAAAATGCTAATATTTGTATTTTTTTTTTAAAAATATATATATATATATATATATATATATATATATATATATATATATAATGTGGAAAATGATTTTGAAAAATAGCTGCAGAGTTATTAAGACTTCTCATTTTTTCGCATGTATTCAAATTTCTGCTTATGATTTAAGATTTAAAGTAATGTTTTGATAAAATATTTAAGCATGTCTGAAGTCTATTTTTGTTAAACTAATGTTTTGATAGAATAATTATCTCTGTTTAATGGAAAACTTCACATAAGGGTTTTTGGAATTGAATGATTAAGACAGGAAGAAATCTTTTTGCTGTCTACAGCAATTTATATAAAAACATTTCCAAAAAGTAATCTTTGAGACACAAAAATCTACGCATAATGAAGGAGTTAATCAATTGAAGCAAACATATTTGGTTTGGTTTGGTTTTATTAGCGTCGCACTAGAAGCAACATGAGGGCTATTGGTGACGGACCTCGTAATTCTGAACCTTGGTCAAGTAACAAGAATGACTCCACTCCTAACTTCCACACCACTCCAATGGCTGGACTTTGGCTCCCTACAGATTTAACGTGCATTAACCTCGGCTACATGTGGGTCTTTTGTGGCATCAAGACTCGAGCCAACGACTCGATGCAAACCGCCAGCCGTGAGTTCGCAGCCATGACCATTATTCTACAATGGCCTACAGCAAATATAAGTGAATGGGGGTGAATATATATACAAGAAAGGAAAGATTAAAATTTCAGAGCAGTAGGAGATAGAGATCATTTATTCGATAGATTAGTAATGGTGGAAGTCTATAAGGTGATGATCCCCCCCTCGGTTGATCTGGACCGATCTGATAGTCAAAATGTCTGTTGCTGTGTGCATTTTAAATTATATATATATATATATATATATATATATATAATATATATATATATATATATATATATATATATATATATATATATATAAGTTATATATATACGACATACCAATACTTGGTTAATGGGATCAGGCCCACCACATATCAGTTTCAAAGTAGTCGTATAATCGAATTGAAAAAGACTGGATGGGAAATTCGTTTGACAATGCGTTGAAGTGGTTTCACTATTAGACAATGTTGGAAGGATGAAGAGAGAAACAATAGCTTTTTGCGTTATGATGCAGCTATCGATGAAGAGAGAGTGGAATCTTCACTTGCACTGATTGTTACACTTTCCTTCCTGTATACATTGTCAAGTTAGATCACCGTGGTTCTAGTATCTATCAGTTTGAAACTACTCTGAGACTTGAGAACGAATTATTTTTAGTGACTAGTCTCCTTTCCAACTCTGTCCAGACGACCAGCACAGATATGTCTGGAGACATGCAAGGCAGTATTGGGAACCTGACCATGCTACGAGATCACCTGTTATGTGTTGCCATTTCTTTTGTGGCACTCCAAAGTTATTTTTCATCAAGAGGATATCCGGCTGCATAAGTCACGAATTGCTATGGATTATCTTTAAAATCGACAAACACTTCTTTGACCAGTTATGTTACCTGATCTGAAACTCAAGGAAAGCATTTGGTACCTGATCGAAGCTTGCCTGTTATTTCTGAATGCTGCCAATTTTAACCTCAATTAGTCCTTATTTTTTGAGTAGTGCATTTGAGTCCTTCCTTCATGGAACGCTGTGCGAAATAATGAGAGGCAAGAAATCCCCCTAGATAACCTACAGTACCGTTTCAGTTTGTCACATCAGAAGATAGCTTATATTCAGACCAGATATTAACCAGTATCTTAATGACTACCTTATTTTGTAACAATCGAACTCTAGAATAGACAATCTAATTGTTCTGACATTGTTAACTATTATGTTTATACCATCCATCAATGTGACAGGAAGCGTCGAATTTTATGTTTCAGAGTGTACTGTTTTTAACATGAATATTTTTAACATAAAAAATAATTTCAGTTCCACATATAAGTATCCAATTTTTAAAGTATGTGACTTTCAAGCAAAATTTGAATCTCTAAGAATAGTTAGAATACAAAAAGTACCGTTGAGAATAATACACCTAATGAAGAAGAGGAGCCATTGAGGAAAGTAATAACACTAAATGGCTGAAAAATAAAATCCAAATTCAATTATTTTTGTTGCTAATGTTAAATAACTGCTTAAAGAATTGTTACAATTGAATGTTCTTCCTGAATTAGCTCTATGACCGGCTATGGGTTTTTATTTATTTATTTATTTGAGTAGTGCATTTGAGTCCTTCCTTCATGGAACGCTGTGTGGAATAATAAGAGATGATACTCCCTAAATTGAACTGAGCCTTCATACGTAGAGTGGCGTGGAAAATAGGACAGTAAGAGGTACCAGCTCCCATAGGATCATTGATACCTGGCTGTCTGCCAATATTATAATCCTCCGCCAAAACCTAATAACTGATTGAAATTCTGAGTGTTTATATTTTTAAAAAACTTGGTTTACTACAGGTTCAAAAACATTAAGAATAAAAAAAAAAGTTCGTAAGTACTACGAAAAATATTTGCACCCTTGTATAATTCAACTCATAAATTATTGCAAATTTTTAACTTTGCAAAAAAGATATTCAAAGCAAGGAAGTGAAACGCTGAAATTCTTTTCAAATTTGCTTCCTTGAAAATCATCGGACTTAAAAACGTTTTTCTTGGTAAATTTACAGAAGCCCGGAACCTGCACTTCTTTTGTTGAAGTCTTATTTCAAGTTCTACTTGTATGTAAATTTCAAATAAAACACAACAAATAAAAAAAAAATGGAATATATGACAACTTCACTATCTTACAATTCCACAAAACTCGGTTTCCAAACATAACCACAGGGCAATAAAAGTGGCTGGGATAAGGTATATATGGGACACACTTATGGTTTCTCATGGAAGGGTGACTCAATACAAAAGGGCCATGAATAGAACCGCAAACGGAAAAAATCTTTTGGAGCACATTTCAGTCCAGAAGAATATAAGATCCAGTTGTGGCCCCGAAGGTAAGAATTCTTTCTTTTTTTATTCCTTTTATGGATAGATAGGATTTCGTTGGAATTGGTAAGTAAGAGAAGATGATGCATTTTCTGCATTCTTCTCTTCTCTATTTCACATAACTATATATATCAAGATAGCATGAGAAATAGAGAAGAGAAGAATATAAGTATGGAAATCTTCTCTTTCCAATCGATTTTGTTGAATCGATTGCGTCCAGTTAAATGAAGTACATAAATATTTTGTTTCGAACGTTTTGAGTGATAAATTATCGAAGTGCAACCGAGTAAATAATTTTGAATGTAGGTATTGTGAAAATTTACATTCTTCATGTTTAGAAACACACAGTATTTCTGTTTATTTAGTTATTGTTTAAATGTGTTTTTATTCTGCAGCACATTTAACCAACCCACGAGAAAAAGACATTTTTTAGAGTCGACATATGTTTTGAAGAATCTAACAACAATTTAGACAGCTACTTAAGCCAGTTGGATGATAAATTTATTTTTCAGATCTAAACGAAAATTGTTAAGTCAGGCTAATAAATAGTTGTTCTCTAAGGGCAATTGCTTTTTAAATTCCTACTATTAGCTCTCTCTCTCTCTCTCTCTCTCTCTCTCTCTCTCTCTCTATATATATATATATATATATATCTTGTTCAAATTTTCAATCGTTAATAAAATACTTTTTATTCATCCACCCAAGTTTAAATACATTTTTTAAAAACTTGCATTGGATGACACTTGATGTTAATGCAGTTTTAACAAATATCAATTCATTTAATTAAATTTAATTAGTGAAAAGGCAGTTTAGCCCAACCACTTGGCACGATTTCAAAAATTGCCAAACTTGGCGATTTTTTTTAGGCTGAAACTTAAGTCCGTGAAGCGGACCAGGGTAGCCACATTTGGCAAAATACCGCTAAATAACTCTCGTCGTCAAGTGTGGTTGGGCTGAACTGCATTCCAACCATTTAATTTACCGGAGGAATTAAGAAACAAGTCAATGCTTCTACTATGGCATTTGTCTTTCAATGACAATGTTGATAGAGCGTCGGGGTAGAATCTTCATGCCCTCGGATCGAATCTCGTTGGAGCACAAATTTTTTTCATTTGATTTTCAAATAATTAATTTTAGTTTTATACGGGAGAAAAAAATTCCTCTTATGTAAGATATTTAGCAGGATATAAATTTATAGGAATAAATACCGTTAGTGGCGAAGCGTGTAGATCGCTGGAAAAAAAAATTCTTTTGCCATTTAATATTATGATTCAGTCATGTATATACATATTTATGTTAATTGTAATTATTTAATAAAAAGTAACTAAAATGAAAAATTTCTTTGTTGCTCTATCTTTTATATACACTCCTCAGTGAAGGAAGTAGGAATTGACTTAATTTTCTTTTTATGTTACTTGTTTTTAACATAATTATTTTTCTTAAAAGTAGATCTTACCCAAAGTAAAATTTTATGCAAATATTTTTATCATCGAATAAATTTTTTTAAAAGTTATTAGGTTATAAATTAAATGGTGTTTAATAAACTTCATATATGGTAATAGCAATAAATATTCGTTTATTTTATATTTCTTATAGGTCTTATAATAAATTATCTGCTGGTATGATAGCATAAATTGACTTGAAAAGTTTATATATGGTAATTCTACAGTTTATTCAATACAATAGTATTTTTAACTATTCTATTCATTTGAAAACCTAAAATAAAAATAAGTATTTTAATTTGAATACATAAATATAGATACAAGGTGAGATAAAAGCCTCCTTTTTATTAAGAAAAAAGGCGTCAACTTTTGAAGATAAAATGCTAAATTTTTTTTAAGTGCAAATTCCCCTTCGAAAATAGAAACAAAAAATGTTAGTAATTAATAACTCATGCAGAAAAGCGAATGTTAAACAATATTTTGGCGAATCGCATTCATCCGTGTAATAAATAGCTAAATAATTAATGTCATGTCTTAAACATCCCTCGGTACGTACACAGCTAAAAAATGTCGGAGACTCCAAGCATACTTAATGAAGGACTTCCCCGAGTGAGGAAAGGTGAATTGTTTAAGGTGACAGATTCTCTCGCCAATTTGTTTATGAGTACAAGCACTTCTAAGCTCAATATGATTAAAAAGATAACTAATTTTTAAAGATCTTGAAATAAAAACACTGAAATCTATTTTTCTTTGGAGATAAACATCTTAATGAAAAAAAATCAAGCATAATTTTTAATACAATTCTACTACTATAAAAACTACAAAAATGATAAATACACCGTTGGATATAACATTTCATTGCTTATTTTAAATATAAATAAGAAATGAAACAATTGGATTTGCCATAAAATGCATATCATGCTTGAGAATGTTTTATGTAAAATATTAAAAAAGCTGCTTGAGCTGACATACTCGTTTATAAATAAAATAGATTTTTAACACTCCGATTGTTTATCCCGCTATTTCCGAGCACAACTCAAATGTAGCATAAAGTATTTACTTCGAGATTTTTGCAAGCTTCCTTCACTGAGGAGGGCATATAAAATATAGTTACAAAAACTTTTAGTTACTTAAGGGGCTATTGTTTTAGGTGGAGCATTTTGGCGTACCACAGATCACATTTCAATTTTTTAATATGTAAATTAGAATTTTTTTATCGTTTGCTTTAATTTTAATTACATGTAGCTGATATAATATTCAATTTAATAATTTATCGTCTGTTTTAATTTTAATTACATTTAGCTTAAATACATTGAATTTAATAATGTATCGTTTCCTTCAATATTATATATCTGAAAAGTTTACTATTGTCCATTTCTCAATATTTCATCGTTTACCTTAATTCTTATATTTCATTAAGTAATTTAGTAATATTTGTAAAAGAAGTGCACTTTGAGTGGCAGAATTTGTTCTTCGTAAAATTTTAGAACTTTTTCGTTTTTTTTTATTTTTTATTTTATTTATTTATTTATTTTAATAACTTCTTAAACAGATTTTTTTTGCTGCTCGTGTTTTGGCGATGGAAAATAAAATGGCACCAATCGCACCAAAAGCAAGTTTTGAAAAGGAAAGAAGCCCATATCTAAAAGGGTTACATTGTTATAAGGGTTCCCACTCCAGCGCCTATAATGTACGTTTTGGCAGCATTTATTTTCCATCGCCAAGGCATGGATTAAAATAAAATGCACTGATTTTTCTGAGAATATAGTTTCTCATAATCTTCATTCTATGTACAAAAATTTTTTACCTAAGAAAAAAAGAAATAAAGAACGAAATATTTCTAATCTCCGAAGTATAAAGATTTATAGGTGCAGAAAAAACAACAGTTTTTCGAGCGATTTTTGTCCAGAAATTGAGTAGTTGGACGGTTAAAGTAATAACAGCAAAAATAAAATACATTCACATAAGTTATAGAACCTGTTAGATTTAGGTATTTTTTAACGTATTATCGTCACATCGCAATGGATGAATCCCCTGCAGCTTGAGCCATGACAAAGTTACATTAAACTACCATTCAAATTTCTGCTAACTGCTAAAGAATCCCGATTAATTTTGCACTATATATGTACAGTATAACAAGGTTAGAGCAAATTTTTTGCATTCTTCAAGGATATTTACTACCATCTCGAATACCATGTAAATGAAACAACACTTTCATATACAAATTGTTTATTTTATTTTAATTTTTAAGACATTTCAAGAGTATTAGGCCTATTTAGGATAATTATACAATGGTTTTACTTTTGCAGTCATAATGTATTTAATTTTGTTCGATGAAAGTGAGTGTGAGTGAATGATTTTATTATTATTATTAATATCACTCTGAGAAGCAACACGGGTGTTATTAGCGACAGACCTCACAAATATAACCCCCGGTCAAGTGACAAGAATGATATCCGAGCTGGCACCTCCCTCTGTAAATTTCTACACCGTGCCAACAGGTGGTCTTCAGATTTCGACTAGATTTACGTGAATCGATCTAGCTACATAAGGACTCGAGTCCTCGACTTGACGAAAGCAACACTGGCAGCAAGTTCGGACTATAACCACTAGAATACCGCAGCCATTTGTTCGTTGAAAAGCTTATAAAGTTTTAACAGGTTCTCACGCTCCTTTTGTTTTCGCTTAACTCTGGAGGTACTAAAATACGATGTCTGATACCATGAAAGAACTGTGACTTATTTAAATTAGAACTACTATTTAATAAGTGCAGTGAATATATGGTAGTAGAGATTAAGGAGAAGAAGAAGTATAGCGCGCGAGAGAGATTGATATGAACACTATATTTGATCAAGCAACTGTGAAGCAAAACATTCAATGCGTGTAAACCTGATTTGGTTCCACTGCATAAAAATCCACTTGAATCGGATATAGTTTCTTCAAGCCTATTGCTTGGAGTTATTCAAAGAAATAGAATTAAAAATAATAATATTCGGTTACGGACACAGTTAAGGAAATGTTGTTCATTATTAGTTCCTTTTCATATAATTTATTCTAAGTCTGAATGAGCCTCTTAAAGATATTTAGCTGATTTGTATTACATCCATAATTTTCATGATAACAAAAATAATTATTTACAAAATTGGTGTTGCTATTGTTATTATTATTACATATAGTTATAACTCGAATTCTATTCAAAAGAAGTAAGAATTTATGTGCGAAATTACAGCAATGTAGAAAAAAACGATAATAACATGATTTTTAAGGCAAAAATTCAATGTTACTCGTATTAATATTAAACAAAAATATGTTTACTTTAAAATATTAATTTTTAAATTAGATTCATTAAAGCCATGGAAACATATCTATTGGTTCAATATCGTCTTCACAATCGAAGTTTGATAATTTCTTCTGAACTACATTATGAATAAAATAGAAATGAATACAAATGTATTAAAGAAATAAAAAAAATTTCTAACTTTTAAAAAATAAATGGGATAAATATCTCTGAATGACCATTATTATGATTCTTAAATTTTCATAATTTCAATTATAGAATTCCTAAATAGTTTATTTACTTTTCTAAACGAGAGAAACTGATAACATTAATAATAATAATCGAATATTATTTAATAACTTATTTATAACTCAAAACTATAGAGCAAATTTTAAATATATATTTAAAAGTCTTTTTTACCTGTAGCAGTTTTGTGTGTGCAAGTAGTCTCGTTATGAACTACTTTTCACATATTTTTTAAAACGAATATAGAAAATATTTTTGTTTATGTTCTACTTAACAAGCATGACGCATCTCCTGTTCCACAGCAGAAAAAAAATAGATCTCAAATATTTAAAGAAGATTGATATATTGTTAAAGCAAATTAATTTTTTTTTCATATAAAAGTGAACGTGTTCATTGATTTGAACATTATACAACAGTGGTTCAAAAGGTACCTATTTCTGACGCAGAGGGAAGTGATAAGATAAGTTGGCATTACCATTATGTGATGCTGTCTGTCAAATGGTGTCAAAGCTAATATGATATTGAATCATAGGATTAGTTTTGATTGTTGCCTCTTCGAGATGTCATCATTGTTTTGCGTTTTCACCATTATTTGGAATAGGAATCATCATTATGCGCCAGAAACGGAGCTCAATCAAAACAGTAGATTGTTTCCAGTGATTCTGTACCGAAGAAGATGAAAACGTTCTCATCTGCAGGAAAATTTACGGGTGTCATACTCATGGACTTCTTAGAGAAGGGGGAAAGGTTCAGTGGAGAATGCTTCAATGAGTTACTCTGTCTTTACATGGGGACTTTTTAAATCAACCTCGTAGTTAGATAGAATACGCTATAAAATAGTAAAAATATATATTCAAAATGAGTAGTAATGAGATAATTCGCTAGTTTCATATCAGACAATTAGCAGAATATAATCTCCAATTAAAAATCTTATTCATTGCAATGAATCACTAAAATTCTGACATGATGTTTAATGCTAATTATGGCTATTATATGGTACTTCAGAAATTCTTGAATCATCCAATTTGAAACTCTCAAGCAATTTCTAGGACCATTTATATTTTAGCATAATTTCAGACATTAATTTTTATGTAGCTACAGCCGAAAACTGTTTAGAATACAACCATGGAATAAAAGTGTCACTTTAATATTGTTTGATAGTGAAATTCAAACTGTCATTTTACATAGATATCTCTAGTTACGTTTAGTATGAACTTATTTGTATAATTCATTTTATAATGAAAAAAAAAATGATACAAAAAATATATATGAAGGAATGTTCCGTTTGGTACAATCAGAAACCCCACATTTTTCAAACTGGTGTGTTTTTCTTCTTCATTTGAACTTTTAATTTTAATCCAATCGCAGAATAAAATTGGTACACATTGAACTCAAAAGGTTATTCTAATTCTTTTTTCTGTTAGGTTTTAATCGTAATCAAAACTGTCCATTGTAATCGAAACTGAATTATTTCTTCGCTTTAGTTTGTATTGTGAATGGCAACTATCAGTAATGTGGAAACTCGATTCCATGATGTAAATCAAATTGGCACTGATTGCTAAAAGTAAGCAGTTGTAAATGCTAGCGAATGTTATTCAATCTAAAATATTATTCTTCAAATTCATTCTTTAATTTATTGCTTATATGTTGTTATTGAATTATGTTTGTCAATAATGAACTCGGATTCTTTTGAGCAAATGCTAAATGTTTTTGTTTTCATTTTTTTTAAAGAAATTTTTAATAAGGTTTAAAAATGAGGTTTTTAAAATTCTTTTGAGCAAAAGCAAACGCTGTTTACTTTAAATGACCCGCCAGATATTCAACATTGACTCTGCAATAAACATGATATAATCTAGGTTGGCATTTAATTTGACTTAAGCATATGAAAGCAAAAACAAAAACTATCATTATCAAATATTTTTTTTTACATTAAAGTGCTTTCAGTATTTCGGAATTATACAAAATTACACCTAAAATTGCTTTGGGTTATATTTTTGCTAGTACCTTCAAAGAAAAATGTCAAACATTTTATTAAAAACTCTAAGCTTTTTAAACGAATATACCCAAATAACTTTAATTCGAAAGGAAAGTAGATTAATTCCCAAATCAAAAAAAATTATGAAAAAATAGAAAAGAAAATTCTAATTTTTCGATCTCCGTTTCTACTTAATTACTGTGAGTTCAGTGTTAATAAAAGTAATCAGAAATATTTGCATAATGTGGAGAAACATAGAGATAGAAAGGGTAGATTTTCGATTTTGTTAAATTAAATAAGATACTACTTAACAAAATTAACAAAAATTACTTTGAGGGATAAATACCAATTGAACATTTTGAAAGAATTAGGGATGCATAGAAAGTGGATATTAATAAGATGTCGGAATAATATTCTAGTATTTTTCCTTCTTTCCGCTTTGCCGGTGATGGAATTATTCTGTAAAAAAATTGCAGTTTTCTTTCTACCCGATTATCTTTTAGAATGAAAGATGGATCTGTCCTTTTCATTTAGGAGCCGCATTAGTTGCCAAAGTTGTTTCTTGAATGTTGTCTTTTTTTGCTTCTTTTTGTTTCAAAAATTTTAAGGCCTTATGTTTTCGTATGAATTTTTTTTACACATATGTGCATCAGAATTTCTTTCTTTTTTTTAGAACTGAAATTTTTGACATTGATAAATGACTTTTATAATGATTTAATAAAAAGAATACACAATATTTAAAATCATCGGCATAAATGTAAATTCAAGTACAAGGATCCACAACGATTTCGCATTTTTATACAATTTACACACTTCTTCTAAAATGTTTTTAAAATGAAATTCTGAAAGTTAAATATAATTTCACAATTAGCTTTAAAATACTAATTTTAGTAGAAAAGTATTCTGCAAAATTACACGTTTTTTGAATGCTAATTATGTTAAAATGGTCAAAATGTGTTCTATCTAAAAGCAATTTAGCTTCAACATAAAAATAATTGGCTCTAATTTTTTCCTCGAAATTTCCAACAAAAACTTTAAATAAAAGCTAAAAAGATTCACGCTTTTATGTAAAGATTGTTCTTTTCTGAATATAATCAATATTTAAAACTAAATGGAATGGAAGGAGTTAAGTGTTGTACAAGCATGTACCTGGCTTCAAATAACTGAGATCAGTATTTGCAAGTAATACAGGACAATTAAATATTTTAACAAAAATCATTTATTAATCTCCTTATAACAGTATAATGTACATGAAGAACTTCGACACTTGACCATGTAGATAGAAAAATACCAATAAGAAATGTTTAAACATTTTGTGACATTGGGCTATTCGCGATTTTCTTTTCGCTAACTTGGGTAGAGTTTTGGTGATTTGTGTGGGAATAGCATAAAATTACAATTTCTTCTCAATCCAAATGAAACGTGATTAGATAACATAAATGAAGATAAGAAGTGTAGTCCATTGAATTAGAGATAATGATTTAATAGAAAATAGAATTGAACGGGAAGAGAAGGGAGATAGATGATAATGACATGTAAATTGAAGTGAATAATCGTAACTATTCATTTATGTTAGAAGTGACTCCTAATCAGAATAATAGGGGTTGACTTTGTGACGCCCGCCCGACCCGGGCGTCCTCTTGTGCCATCACAAAATTCAAACATTAAATACTACGACACAAATAATTACAAAACCACCAAAACAACTTTCACAATTTATTAGTATATATTTACTATGACACAGATGACTACGCTCTATTAAATCTCTATTATTCTCTCATTATTCGCTCTATTATTCTCTCATTCAAATTAAATAATTATATCAAAACTCATTATCCGAATTATAATGTTGTTATTGTACAATACTATATTGTTATTGTTCAATATTATTCACATGACTTCCCATCATATTTTAAGTATGATCTTTTTTAATTCGTTTTTAATGCAAAAAGTGATAATTAGAATATCTCACCCAGAGTTCTAACAAAAGCAATTAACGAACAGGAAAAAGTAGCAAATTACTTAATTATGAATTTCTCGTACTCAAATTTAATTCTGCTTCAGCTACAATGGTAGATGATAGTTTTTATTTTAGGAAATGCAATCCCGTCATCATTTTTTTTCTCAAGTGCGTTTAAGAAAGTTGTTTGATACATTGTTACAATTGTTTGCTCTTCTATTTGAACACGAACAACTTCGGAAAATGAATGTGGATTTCCTGGGAGAAGTAGAATGGATTGAACAGAATAATATATTTCACAAATTGTAAAATTGGAAAGAAGAGAGCGAACTTCATAAATTAATCTCAAAAGGAAAGCATATTTCATTTATGATATTTACATCGATTTAGACACCTGAAGGCGTTTTTAGAGAAAATTAACTTTATAATAAAGGCATTATAGATTTCTGAAAAATAAATAGATAAAAATTTAACAAATGAAATACTATTTCAAAATAACATATACAGTAGTACTTACCAATATGGGACAGACACTTAATTCTTTAAAAAGAAGTGCCCCATCTTCCAATGGCACATACTAAATATGTAATTTAATTAATTTAATTAGAAATTCAGGTTGTATCAAGCTTTAAATAAAGGATATATAAATAAGTTACATAATCACAGGTATTTCTTTGAATTTAAAGTTAATGAAAAATGAAAATTTTCTTACTTAAAAAATTTAATTTTTTAAAAATTACTAATAATTTTTATAAAATAATTAAGTTTTTTTAACAGAAATTTATTGAAAATAACCCGATATACGGGTTTGTTTGAAAGTCCGCGTATCACGAGGATATTTTTTTCCACTTGGATATTAAAATCCCTGATGATCTTGTGCTTCACTGTCACCAACTGTTATTTTGACTTATTTTTTTAAATTTGGAGGTGTATTTTAAGCATCTGTATAATTTTTATGTCACATTTTTCGTTTGAATCTTCATCGTCTTCCTCACTACTTTCTAATCTATTTTTTGTCAAAAAATTAAACATCATAAACCGCAGTTGAAATAAAATTGGTGTCTTCAGTACACACACGTTTAAATCGATTGCTAAATATTTTATATTTGGGCACAGCCACCAACTTTGACAAGTTCAACAAATTCATTTTCATCAGTAGTATTTTCACAGAATATACTCGAGAAACTGGAATTTCAAAGTCTGCTTTCTTCAAATGTCTGCTTCCTATTGGTCTCTGTCTTGAATTGCCTT
The DNA here is from genome assembly GCA_019974015.1 of Nephila pilipes. Taxonomy (NCBI): domain Eukaryota; kingdom Metazoa; phylum Arthropoda; class Arachnida; order Araneae; family Nephilidae; genus Nephila; species Nephila pilipes. Next base: position 92,352 of record BMAW01104639.1, read on the forward strand.
ACAAGTTGTTAACCCTGTTTCTTCCTCCAACTGTGTGAACTTTAGCAATAATTACTGGATTTTGAATTCTATGAATGGGAAATATCAGTTTGATTGCATCCTAACTTTCTTGTTCCCAGTGTGTCATTTCCTCGTTTCCCCACTGAAAAGCAGTTTTCAAAAAAGATGGATGAACTTTTCATTTAATTGTTCCCTTGTCACAAAACTATTTTTAACTGAACACAAACTTGCCTTTGAACCACGAAAGATCACTAACAAAAAGTATTTCTAGTTTTCTTTTTAAAATACTCGACTTTCATCTTACTTTTGAAACTTATCTTCAATGTCCCTTAATTACAGGTAATTGCATTACGATCCATATTCAAAGAGACCGGGACCAAAAGAATTGCCCCTTAAATAGAGGTGTCCCTAATAGGAGGTACTACTGTATTTATATTTATTTATATCACTAGCTGTTTGATTTTATAGTGAATAGAATTTACAAGAGTGTTTGAAGTTGCCAAAGGTGATTTTTTTTCATGTAATCAGTTGTAAAAACGATATAACCTTTTGATTCAATAGCATAAATATTAGCATAGAATTTAAAATTAAATTTTAAAATTGTGCAGCTTTATATTATGTTATTATACATTTCCAAATATTAGAAACAAGTTTTAAAACATAGTAAGAATCGAATATATATAATGTATATATGTGTGTGTGCGTGCGTGCGTGTAAGAGATATATAATAAAGCATAAATTGTTTAATTCGGTTAACATCAAAGAAAATTAAGTGTTATTTTGAAGTTTATCAAAACACGTTAAAGAATATAATATATATAATAGGACTTTTCAAGTACATTAAACATCACAAATTAAAGGTTTTGCTTGTAACAGACTTTCGGTACATTAATTAAAGTTAGCTATTTACGGATATATTTAGTATAGTTAAGTAAAGAGTAATGTAATAAGCTTCGTTTGCAAATTAAATGTTGAGAAGTAGGATTTAAAGCAAGGTTATTCATATTTAACAAAAGTGAATTCTAATATAATTATTTCTAAGCATTTTTCCTCAAGTCAACCCATATTAAATATCTTGTTTCTTAAAATGAATAATATCTTATTTTAATACTCCAAAAAAATCTTATTTAAGATTTTATCAAATCCTATTACTTTCAAGCTTAGTTTTAAATTTTAATGGCAGACGTAAAAAAAATAATGTCTAGAAATAGAATTTTCATGCATTTTCAATTCCGAAAACTATAGTAAAAGGAAGATTAAGCACTTTATAATAGAAGAAAATCTCAGTCTTATTATGGTGATGTTATAAAGGAATATAAATCTTTTACATTTGATATCATTCTTGTGTTGGAAATTGGGACATAATTCCCGAAAATTATGGTTATCCTTTCGGAGCTCTGTTATATATATATTTTTAAAAAACATGAATAAATTTTATGTGTAAAGAATGTTTGTAGAAAAATTAAACTTTTATTAAAAGTGAGCCAGACGTCTTTTTGTTCGTTATTATTACTCTTGAATTGTACAATGAATAATTGGTGACGAATTACGTTATTTTGCATCGTGACCAATATACAAGGACTGTAAGTGGAAGAAAGAGTTGCAATTTCAATCTCCTAATTTCCAAATAACACCATAAAGATTTAAAAATAAATAAATAATAGCAGCTCCCACAGTCTTGAGTAAGTATGTTAGATCTCAGAATAGCTGACTTTGTCGATATTTTAAAAATCAAACTGTTATCAAAAATTATAGGAAGGGAATGATAGGTCTGTAAAATGATTAAAATTAACTTTTATAAATTGCTGATAATATTTACCTATATATCGACACAGAAATCAGACTTTTCAGACAGCAGATTACACTAATAATAATAATAAAAAAAAATCTTACAATTTATACGCACTGCAATAAGTGTTTGGGTATTTTTTAATAGCTTAAAGTAATTTTAATATAAAAATATCAACATTCATACCATTATTATTATTATCATATGACTTAAGAAAAAGGAAATTTAAGAAATTAGTCTCTTGAATTTTAGACAATCTAAGAACACTTTTTTTATGTTTTCAGGTTTGACACTGTATCAGTTCTTTCGAGGAACACTTAAGAAGGAGACGTAGCATAAAGAATTATTTAGTCAATCTATAAAATGGGAAAAATTTGAAATATCAGGAAGAAAAATCTATATAAACACGCTTTTCAATATTATTCATGCATTAGTTTGTCGAATTAAAAATATAAGTGTACGAAAGCGAATAGAAATTACATTGTATCCCAAATATGATTTCAAAATTTAAACATGACGTATAGCACAATTTGATATTATGTAAATTATGTGATAAAATTCGCACAGATTTTCTTATATGTATTAGAATATATATTTTTATGGAAGAGAAATAAATAAATGAAGTGAATTTCATACTTCATATTACATATCTACTTCCTTAGATATGAGTTTCGTTTTCTCATTGCAAAATATCTCTTAGAAATAATACTGCCATAATATAACACCATTGCCGATTTTACTCTTCGTTAATATTCTTCACTATGGGAGCACCGCTGGCAATTAAATTGCTGGGCAACAAGCAATTAATTTGAGACTTCGTTAAATCTCCCTGCGAAAGAATTAAGCATTGTCGAAATTTGTTACATTTATTATTTTATTTGACGTTGCGTAAAATGATCCTCTGGAATTGAATTAACACATTCCGAATTTGTTCTGTTCAGAGCAGAAATATCTGACTCCCACAGTAAGGGATACTGAAACTGTTCATTTACCCTCTAAAACAATGTTATTTTTGCCGGAACAATATCTCGCACTCTCTTATGTCCAATTTAATTACTATATTCAATTGTTCTCTATAGTCTTCTTCGGCTAAATCATTTTTCAATTGCTTCAAATATATCTAAATGAGTTTATTTGAAGGAATGAGTTGATGGGATGTGAAAATAAATCAAGTACTGATTACTATTATGTATGCAATAGTTATTCATTTAATCGTATCTTGCGAATTATTTAATAGGATTAATATTTATTTTCTTGCAAATAGTCCCATACATGCTCCATGCTTTACAGACTAATATATGATAATATAAGGGCCCAAATGAAGTTGAGGCTACTGACGAAGTACTTAATGGTAGCAAAGTATTAAATATATAAAATAACGAATAACTCATAAAAGAACATAATGGTTATACTCAATAACTTTGCAGATCCACACAAGTGGCACCAGCAGTATATGAGATGATAGATACCCAGAATGACGATCCTCCACGATTGCCTGATGAACAATTCTTCAACGATATGAACAGAAATGTCGTCTGCAAATTGTCTCTCTTTCAGAACATTATTTCAGTATAGAAGACATGGTAGTTTCACGCTGAGAAATCAGGACTATATGGGGGAAGTTCGAGGACTTCCTATCGAAATCCATGCAGCAAAACCTTACTGCAGTGGTCACATGAAAAAGCGTTATCATACCATAGAACAGTTGGACAACATGAAACGTGGAAGATTCTTAGTTGCTGCGTACAAATTGTGTATGATTGCATAGTAGCTGATTTCATTAACTTCCATGGAGAAGTTTTTGTGAACAGATATTTTGCTGACATACAGTGCTGCCACAATCTGGTGTATATCGATTCATCGATTCTACCTGCCGATTCTACCCGATTTGTGAATGATGGCGGAGTAGATGGTTGCATTAACTTTCATGTTATATACTGGCTACATATCTATCTATCTATCTATCTATCTATCTATCTATCTATCTATCTATCTATCTATCTATCTATCTATCTATCTATCTATCTATCTATCTATCTATCTATCTATCTATCTATCTATCTATCTATCTATCTATCTATCTATCTATCTATCTATCTATCTATCTATCTATCTATCTTGCTAAGAAATAATCTGAATATATTTTTTATATATCTAATTGGTTTTTTTGTTCTGGTTTAATTAT
>BMAW01104639.1:103919-119752 GCA_019974015.1 Nephila pilipes
TTATTTGCAGTTAAAATTTTTGTAGTTAAAATTTTACAATTCAAAATAGTCTTTTGTCTGTTTTGTCATTAAATATGCACTCCTTTTAGTTATTAAGATCATTCATTTTTTCTCTGTATTTAAATATGTTTTGTTTGACCATTAGTCAGACATCTAGCAAGTATTTTTTGCAAATGTTAAGCATATCATCTGATATCTATGAGTAAAAGTTCAATTCACAATTTCGTAATCAAGACATAGTAAATTCTGTGCTAGTTTTGTTCTAAAATTACAGTGGTTAGCACTATCTAGTGTATTCAGTGGACACGGGAGTATTAGGAATTACTTACAATCTTCAACGATAGTTTATAAGATCTGTTTATGCAATGTGCATGAAACTCACTCAATTTTGCTTCAAACAAAAGAATTTAAGTATTATGTAAATAAGCATTTCCTTAATGCTGGAGCCATTGCTTTGTGTAGCATCCAAGATAGATTTTATTACTATTCTATTCCAACTTTTACAGCCATGGGTACAATAACTATTGAACTTATATATAGATGATATTGAATTAGTTAATCCGCTGGGGTTAAATATTGTTATACCTAACTTAGGATTTGTCTATTTCACGATTAAATATCTACCCGTGTCCCTGCATTCCTTTTTAGGATCTATTTTCTTAGCAAATGTTCATTATTCTCTAGATGTTGAAAAATACAGGTATAAGGCAATTTTTGAATCACTTATAAAAGATTTGAGACAACTTTTAGACCAAGGTATTCAATTTTAAGGAAATGCATATTAAAGTTGTTTTGATTTGTTATTTGAAACAGCACCGTTTGAAAAGCATTCTCACTTATATTTAGTAATTTCACGAGATGTTGATTCGAAAGAAGTAAAAAATCTGTTTAATTATGCACCTTTACATATTAGAACTTCTTATAATTTAAATGATACCTCATTGTACATTACATTAAAAACAAACTATGTTGTACAAATAGGGATGGAGTTGAACTATAGTATGGATTAGATAGTGTTTATAAGTGTTTTTTAAAACGACATGCCTTCATCTGTAGGAGTTAAAAATTTATACTTTTTTTTAAGTATTCTTTTTTCAAAAATATGATTTGGTTTGTTTTATTTTTTCTATTTACATAGAATCATTAATTATAGATATTAACTTTGCTATGATATGCATATGTCAAAAGGTAATGTATATTAGATGAAAAGAAGGGGCATTGAAATAAAATGCTGTGCACTAGGTTTTTACTATGGAAAATCTAATATTCATCATAGTGTTTCCAAGATATTTGTTATAACTTATTATTAAAAAACTTAACTTTAAATAAAACTCAATTTTCTGCATGTATAGAACTTTAACAAAACTATATATTGCTTCTAGAAACATAAATGTAATCTTTAATGAACCGAATTGCTCCTGGAACTACTACATTAAATTTCTTACACCATTGTTTTGAAAAGAATTTGATTCTTGAATCGAATCTATTTTCGTTAATTAAAGATTTATTAAGCACTCGAATTGATTTAACTTTGAGGTATAAGTTTAAAGTACAGTTTATGATCATATAACAATTGCATTTTTGTTTCTAAAAGTAATAGCTTTGTTACGCACAGTAAATGTCATAATTTTGATTTGAAGTTTTGTGATGAAAACTTCATCAAGTGAATGTTAAATAATATGTAAGATAAAGAAAATGAAATTTGTAAATAAAGAAGCGCTTATTAAGTCCCTTAAAATTTAAGTTGATACATATTTTTCTGATTAAAATTCATATTCGATACAACAACAGTATCGAAAATGAATGCAATGCATACATACTTAGTTGTTTCATACTCATATCTGATGCAGTTACAGATTCACAAATGAATGAATTATATACTAATTTTGATGTTTCTTCTCGTATTCGATACAGTAACAGCTTCAAAAATTAATACGTTACTTACTCATTTTGTTGTTTCGTTCTCATATTTGATATAGTGTGGCGTAGCACTTCTACCCGACTCTTGTGCCATTACTCAATCAAATATAACTAACACTAAAAGTCAATAACCTACAAAGAGAGACACTAGACAAATCTCACACAACTATTTATTCAATAGCCTTGCAGTATAATGAATAATGGATACGTGCTCTTCTGGATAACACCCTAGATAGATTCACCCATTCAATTAATACCGAATTAATAGTGTCTTACCAAAATATCTCCATTTGAGGTTTCTCGAACTCATCGTGGCTTCTACCGCCTGTAGAAACTCTTGTTATTGTCTAACGCTTGTAAGACATACAGGGGTTGGACAAAAATATGGAAACACCTTTTAAAAAACATGTTTCTTTGCTTACTATGGTGTAGGAAACCCGTTGGCATCCAAAACAGCTTGCAGTCTTCTCGGAATGGATAAATACAGTTCCTGTATGTGTGCCAAGGGAATATTATACCATTCTTCCTGCAAAACGGTGGCAAGTTCAGATAACGATGTTGGCGGTGGATAACGAGAACGCACTTTCCGTTCCAATGTAGACCACAAAGGTTCGATAATATTCAGGTCTGGTGACTGTGGTGGCCAGGGGAGATGGGACAAATCCTCCTCGTGCTCAGAAAACCAGTCCTGGACAATGTGAGCTGTGTGAACAGGGCTTTGTCGTCTTGGAAGACACCATTACCATCGGGGAACAAAGTTTGTACCATGGGATGAACTTGATCTGCCAAAATGTTCACATAAGTCTTGGCAGTCATGTGCCCTGACACAGTTATCATGGGGCCAGCAGAGAACCACGATATGGCTGCCCAAACCATAACAGAACCCCCGCCATGTTTCACTCTTGGCAACAAGCAGTCTGTATTATAGGCTTGAGATGGCGTTCTCCAGACGTAAACTCGGCCAGAAGTGGGAAACAATGTGAAAGAAGACTCGTCAGACCATATTACACGCTTCCACTGCCCTATAGTCCAGGCTTTATGACTTAAACACCACCTTTTCCTGTTACGGGCATTAGCATCACTGATGAGTGGCCTCTCAATTGCAGCACGGCCAGAAATTCCCTGTTTATGAAGCTCCCTTCTAATTGTTTTGGTACTCACAGGGTTCTGTAACACAACATTCATTTCAGCAGTAACTTTTGCAGCTGTGGTCTTCTTATTTTTCGTCACAATTGCCCTTAATGATCGTCTGTCACGATCACTCAGCACACACTTTCGTCCGCGCTGTGATTTAGCAGATGATGTTTTTCCGCTTTTCAAATATGCGGAATAAATCTTCGATACAGTACCTCTTGAAACACTAAACACCTCGGCTACCTTGCTTACGGAAGCACCTACCATACGTGCTCCAACAATTTGCCCACGTTCGAAGTCTGTTAACTCTGACATAATGCAATGACAACCTCACATAACAGTACTCCGACAACAACTGAACTGTTTAGCACATTTACGAAGTTGTATAGGTGGCGTTAGTAGTCAAAAACGCCAGCGCCACCTACATATTTCATTAAAATCAATCTTTCTTTTCAAACATGCATTTTACAAGGTGTTTCCATATTTTTGTCCACCCCCTGTATACTCAGCGCTAGTCCCACTCGTTCTCTATCCTCAAAGTTTCCTTTTGCTTACATACTCTCCTATCTAGCTCACTTCACTTTGTTTCTACCTGCCTCTAATTAGAATAATCACGTTTCATTTTGGTTGGGAAGAAACTGTTTGTTTCGTGCAATCAATCCCAATTAAAGTCCCCCAAGGTTATTGAAGAGAAAATCGCGAATAGCCCAACGTCACAACAATAACAGATTCAAAAATAAATATATGATGCACTCATTTTTCTATTCCAAACTCATATTTGATACACAAATATCTTCAAAAATGAGTATGTGAAGTTTCCATTTTGAGTATGTACCTGATACTAAAAATGAGTACGTGCGAGTCTTAAATTTGAATACGTTGGGATCAGAGCCCTTTTGAGTATGTGAAGTATTCAAAAGTGAAAATTTTTTCTCGATTTTGAATACCCGTTTTTTGCAGTTTATTCGGGTTCTAAAATAGTCGTTTTGCATACATTAAAAATAATCACATGATATTCAATACGATGTAGAATATCTAAACTAACAAATTAACAGAAATCAGATGAATCACTGAGAGAAACATAAACCACGAAAAAATAAGTGAAATAGTTACTGAGTAAAATAAAGCAGTTGAATTTGTTGAAGCTCTTTAACATATAAACAAAACTATAAATTAAACTGTAAGATAATAGTAATCAATTTTTATACTTTCGTACAAGTAAAAGTGCCAGTCTAGAAAAGGTAACCACTGACTTCTTCTCATGCATTCACAGATAACTTGGACTTAAAAGAAAAATGTATATCAATACTTTTTATAACACTTTCTAACATTTGCTTCTATAAAATAATTTAAAAATTGGGCTATCAACATAAATAAAATATGCTCCCATTTTTACATTCAACAACGCGTAATTCATATAGAAATGCTGCAATGTTATTATGCAGATGATACTACTTAATTTCCTCTACGGGTAAATAGTCATCCATGAGAAAAAGAACACACACACACACATCTTTTCTTCACTTAATAAGCAACATACCACGTAGTTCTCATTTTGTATTCGAACTAAATAATAGTGATTTTTCTCATGAATTATTCACAAATTAACAAATTCAGTCTATTTTCTTCCCACTAAAAATTTAACTAAAGAACAGTAACCTTAGCATTGAATTAATAATACAGTTGAGTACAAAGAGAAAAGAACATTCTGTTCATAAATGCATCCTTTCATACTTATTTTTTAAAACAAATAATTACATTTTTCGGCTGTTGTAAATTCGAATTCAATGAGTCTGGGAGAAAAGCACTGAATACAATGATAATACCTTATTTTATCTCAATGGAATGGGAGAGATGCTTTATGTTTAAGTCATGGAGTAAATTTGTTAAGGCGCTTAGGGTTTATGTTAAAAGTAAATTATTTTACTATGAATCTGACAAATCTAAAGAAATTGCTCTAAGAGGTAAATAGCTGGCTCGCGATAATGCAAAAATGAAGAAAAAAAATATTCAAACAATAAATCAGGTATTCATAACGGACTTTTTATTCAGCACATGTTATTACGCTGATAAAAGTAATGAAATTTTATGTTTTGTATATACAAAACATTTCAGAATTTTACATATAGCACAGCTTCAGCTTTAACAAGAATTTAAAGCAAAAATGTGTTTAGTGTTTTCTCACAAAATGCTTTATATAAAAAACGTTACAGTGTTTTAACCTATTACAGTATCATGACTATTTCTTCGTCAAGCTGGAAATTAGAATAAATATTTGAGCGTGTGAAAAACTGCTTGTAATTACGGTGCTTTCAAAATTATGTGACATTGGGCTATTCGCGATTTTCTCTTCACTAACCTAGGGGAATGGTAATTTGAATTGCATACTATTGTAACTTCTTCCCAACCAAATGAAACGTGATTAGACACATTAGATGAAGATAAGAAGTGCAATGAATTGAATTAGAGGCAGTTCTATCTTAGTGAAATTGAATTGAAATGAAAGGGAAGGGAAATAGAGAATAATGACAATTTGATAGATGTATGGATTGAAGTGATTTATCGTAACTAATCGTTTTTGTTGGAAGTATCTATTTATCAGAATAATAAGGATTGAAGCTGCTATAATTGAGAAATGCTTGAATCGGAATACTTTGGACAGCATATACTTTATTATTTGAACATAAATTCGGATTAACTGAGTTAAGCGAGAGCCGAGAGAGAACGATTTTGCATATTCTTTGATAGATAATAGTGTTGTCTTTACCTTACGTGTCTTCAAATGAAACTTTGAACTTCTTGATTATTTATTTAGACCTTAATAGGGCCGAAGAGTTAAAAATAGTTTAGGAAGGCCGTCACAATTTGAACTAGTACAGCATGAGAAGCAATAAAATTAATATACGCGGTAAAAAAATAAGTTTAGCGTATTGGTATTTAAGGCCATTTGATGACTATTTATTATGAGTTTTATGCGCAGGAGCTAACATATACAAATACGAGTATTTTTAATCATCATTATATTCTCTAGTAGAGCATAATACTTAATTAGAAGTTTAAGGAGATGAATCGCGTATAATAAAACTAGTCATGTGGTTGTTTATTAATGTCAAACTGAGAAGTATCACGACTGCTAAGGGCGACGAACCTCATAACCTTAAGCCGCAGTCCAGTGACGAGAAGGACGCCTGACCTGGCATCTTCATCGTCGACAGCCACACCACACCAACGGGATGACTTGGGACCTCGATCAGATTTAACAAGCATCAGCCCGGCAACACGGCGATCCCGAAGTGGCATCAGGGCTCGAAACCACGACTCGATGAAAACGACGCCAGCCGAGAGTCCGAGACTGCGGCTACATGACAAAACAAGAAGTCCTTCTGCTGAGAACAAATGAAACATACTCATTTGGGACTAGGTAGACTTTCACCTATTCACGCATTTTAAGCAATTATTAAGAAGTTTGTGTTTCGATGTCGATGAAAATGAAAAAATAGGTTGTAATATCCTGTCTAATATCGAAAGCATACAAAACCCTGAATATCGATACAATAAATGCCTTCACTTGCTGTGTGACTATGCCGAAAAACAGTGTAATGTTCCTAAATTTTTATTAAATATGAATCTTTGCACATCTGTTTCCTCTTGAAATAACATACCTTTAACACTAGAATTACCGAGTTGAGTCCTCTGTGACCCAAAACGTGAGTTTTTGCTCGTTTTGCAGTTTATTTCAAAATTAAGCTTTCTAACTTTTTGACTTTTCCGAAATATTTAGTCTAATGTCTTAAAATGAATTTAGTTAAATTCCAAGGAATTCTTTTGTATTTATGTGTCCGTATACCTAGAACTACCATAGGGGGGGGGGGCATAGCTGATCCGAACAAGATAATTGCCTTTTCTTTTATTTCAAATAGAATTTCAACTCTACATTTTTCAGTTACAAAATAATAGTATAAGGAGACGTATTGCCCTCACCTTCGCAAAAGGGTCAGAATGAGAAGAGGGTGTGTCCACACATCTTGCATGCACCTGTTAGGCAGATGCAAGAGCTTTTGTGATTGGAAGCTATTGTACCTATGTATTGGAATGGTGTAGAATGTTCTTATCTCTGTTGTAGGCTAGAAACGAAGTAAAAAGAACATTTTCCCAGTTGTAAACTGAGAAGAAGGTAAACAATTTAGTGGCATTACAGTTTTGCACATTTTTAGTGATGGCACCTAGCAGAAGAGGCTTTTCGAAAGAAGAAGCTAAACGAACTTCCAGAAAATCATTCTTGCGATACCAGAAAATCTTCAAATACATTTGATGATGATGATAATGAAAATTTTGTTATAAATGATGAAAGAAATATTGTGGAAAATGTTAATATAATTTCATTGTCTGTATCCAATTCAAGTGACAGCAAGCTGAATGAAAATATTCCAAATAAGTGTAGTTAAGGAATTCCTAAAACAACAAAGAATTGTAAAATTGTTAAGAAAAAAAATAAAGAAGAGCAATCACTCCTTCTAAGTTATTTGGAAGAAGCGAAAAATGGAACTATGAAGAAAATACTGCAGCTCTTCTCTTTTTGGCAAAGACACGCTATAGATTTTTGAAATAAATGCCGAATAAACCTGACAAACTTCGCATCAAATTTTGTTTGGCTGTAGATGTGAGCTCAAAGTACATAATCAACGCATTTCCAGATTTAGGGGGAAATGATTTCAAATAAAATGATCTAAGTATTGGTGAAAATGCTACTCTTAGGTATATACAGTCTTATCTCCATACATGACGAAATGTAACAAATGGCAGTTTTTTTACATCTCTAAAACTTGTAGGAAGCCTAAAAGAAAATGTTTTGAGATGTGTTGGAACAATCAATAAAGAAAAAGATAAATTCCAAAATCCTTGAAGAAAACAAAAGAGGAATTATATTCAACAATCTTCATGGCACATAAATAACACCATTTTTGTTTCTTACCAATGTAAAAAAAATGTGCTTCTTCTTAGCAAATTGCATTTTTCATTAGAAGTTATTCAAAATAAGAAGAAAACTCCTAAAATAATAAATTTCTACAATCCCACAAAATTTGTAGTCGATGTTACTGATCAAATGGCAAGAAAATAATCTGCGAAATCTGCATCAAGTCGTTTGGGTATGTTTTAACCAAAGTTTAGATATTTCAAAGCTTAAATGCTTATGTTTTTCTTTTCTATATTTTAGATCTAGTGACGATTAATGTATGAGTAGTTTTTAAAGAGACTACAGGTTCTGAGCAGAAGAGACTATATTTTAAAATTAGCAAAAGAGCTAAGAGAGAAATATATTGCAAAAGAAGCAGAAGTTATCCGTCCACATACTTCCATAGAAGTTTCAAATAAGCAAAAATGTTCCCAGATAAAGCAATACAAAGACAATAAAACTAATATTGTGTGTAAAAAATGCTCAAAGTTTGCATGTGAATTATACACGGCAAAAGAAAGAAATAGAGACTATAGCATTCTGTAAGAAATTTTTCGAGAAAAATTAGAATAATGTAAATAAATTATCATGCACATTTAGTTTTTATTCTAATTTAATATATTTATAATCTGTAAGAACCTTATGAGATTTAAATTAATTAAAATATATGTCATTTAAAAAGTATTTTGGCATTTCATTTTATACAACCTGCCAAAATATTAAAGCCTGTATTCAGCAATTAGAAATTTAAAAAAAAAAAAATTAAAGATAATTTCCTATTAACTAAATTTATGTTATATAATATTGTAGAAGCTAAATTTAATGAATAATTAATTAAAAATCATTGTATTAATCATGAAACACTTTATTTTCCGTCTCACTTTAATATCATGCAAATTAAGAATAACATGATTGAAGTCCATGGGTCAGCTATGACCCACCCCAAGATGATGACCAAGTCTTAGGTATATCAGAAATACAGTAATTCTAGTGTTTAAATATGCAGAATATCATAAAACACGTAGAAAGGTTTAAGAACTAATGAAAAATTTAATGTTTTAAAAGCATAAAAAAGGATAGATTGTGCAAATGTATTAATTTTAATTGTATTTTCTTCCATTTTCAAATCAAAAAGTATGTTTAATGAATGAGTCGCTCAGAAGTCATTGGGATTAAGTCCAGAAAGACAAAAATTACGAAAACTAATGCTTTTATTACATTAAATTCTTAAAATTTTTGATTTATTAATGAGATCAGAAGATAATATGATCTTTTTTCTAAGGATAGGCTCAGTAACAAAGCAAGATATGTACAGGATGTGTAAATAAAAACGTTAATATTTATTGCGACAATGGCAGCATTTTAAAAACCTTAGGACTTATGCCTTTTGACAGCTGAAAAGGATAAGAAATTTATATAAAAATAATAGAATAATATTTGTTGTCATAAGTCTTATGTTTATTCACTATAACAAACATCTTCCGAAATATCTAAATCTAAATTTTAATCTCCCCGTGTTGCTCTTAATGTCTTGTAAAAGTCGTGTTTTATTGAATGTTTTTACATCAATAAATGTATCATGTTTTTTTTTTGTTTCTATTGAAATTGTTCTACCACTAGGTATTGTATTGTATTACAATATCAACCATAATCTTCAGAGTGCTAGCCCAGCTATTTTCTTAATGGTATTATTTGAAAGGTATCATCCTCGTCACAAAATTATATTTTTATCCTTCATAATGAATCTATTTTTATTATTTTAAGAAGACAGAGTTTTTCAGTTATTAAATTGGTATTTAATTGCACAATATTTTTCACAAACATTTCAATGTAATATTTTTATGTTTTAACCAAAGTTTAGATATTTCAAATTAAAAGAAAGCACGAGTACAAGAAAGTCACTAAAAATTGGCATTCTTTTCAAGTCTGTATCTTGAAAAATTCTAAATTCTAAATTAAGTTTAATCTAAGTTTATTATAAATTTGTTATTTTTCAGTGTTACCAACAAATATCGAAAGAATAATAATAATTAAGTTTCCATATCGAAGTTTAAAAAAGAAAATATTGATAAAAAGTGGACTTATTCACAGTGACTTCTGAAATTATTATACAGGGTGCGGCAGAAAACTAACTCTCCGATTTCTCACTGCCACTGTTCCGGCGCTAGTTGTCTACCATGAATTGGGAATTGGCTTTGAGTAGCATACGTTTTACCATTTCAGTAGCTGTCATGGTGAGGACGGATCGTCATGCTTTCGTAACAGAGGTGTATTTCAAAAATGGCGATCCTGTCTGAATAAGCTCCCTTTTATTTGTCAGGGTGCGTAAGCAAATATAACTTTCACGTCTGGGCTCCTAGCAAACCAAGAAAAATTCATGAACGACTTCTCCATAGTGATTGATTTACTGTTTGGTGTGCTGTTGCAGATTTTGGGGCTATAGGCCCATACTTTGTTGAAGAGAATGACAAAGCAGTTACAATAACTTCTACCCGTTATGATGATGAATTACGTAACCGAATTTGGTTGTGTTGTTCCAACAAGATGGTACCATACTCTATACATCCAGAATATCGATGGACTTGTTGAAAGTATTTGTTTCTGGTCATCTGATCTCACTACGAGGTGACATTTCCTGGCCAGCACATTCCCAGATCTTGCGACTACTTTCCCTGGAGGCATTTGAAGACACAAATCTACAAGAATAGGCCCCAAACAACCGAGGAACTGAAAGCTGCTATCCTCAAAGAAATTGAAGCAATACCGCAAGATCTGACTGTGAGAGCAATGAATAATTTATGGGTAGGACCACAGAAATGCGTAGACAGTGAAGGTCGGTATTTAGTCGCTATCATTTACAAAAGGAAATGAAGATGAATTTCAAAAATAAGATGGAAAAGATTCTTCCAAATTGTGAAATAAAATTTTAAATAATATTTATAATTTCTCTGTTATTTATGTTTGAAATCGGGGAGTTATTTCTACTGCACCCTGTAGAATATATTCAGAAGCTATAAAAAATATCTGCATAATCTGAAAGACCAAGCAGCATGTAAGTCCTTCAATAACTAAGAAGAAATTTATTCCATTAAAATTTAAAAAAAAAAAAAAGAAAATATCGAAAAAACGGTCATAACCGCATTAACTTCTGAGCGACCTAAATAATGACTAGAGTTTTATGATGGTATAGATTGTAATTATTAACAATAATTTTATCATTTTGAATGATACAGTGCAGTTCTAAGGGGAAAAATGTCTCAGATTTAACTATAAATAGCATTTCTGTATCCTGTGGAAATTGATTCTGCCTCTAATTAATTCCCCAGTCTCCAATTACCTACATTCCAATTCACAGATTTTCTTCTAACTGTTGTATTGCGTGTTGCCTTTCATTGCATTAAACTTTTATCCTCCGTTCGAGGTATTAAATTTCTTTCGAATGTTGTTACCTAATCACGGCGCTAAACTTCTTTCTCTCGTGCGTGTCATGATCCAGAAACGTCTAGAAAATTACAATCATCGTCTGGTCTTAGATATACAATATATGGATAATTATTGTGTCAAGTTACGTTCATTTTTGTAATAAATGATATGATTAATTTTAGAAATTCAGTTTCAGTTAATATTCTTTGACAACCGATGATGAATTATGTCATGGTTAATCATATTCGCTAAGTAAATTTTTCTAAATTTTATGCACGAAATATAAGGGAAAAAACATATTCTTTTCATAAATATAACTTCATTTGTGTATGTCCCACATTTTGATTTTTCAGAATACTCATTTTGTTTATTAAAATGTTGTTATTCACTCAATATATGACACGTTTATATTAAAATGTAGTTCTAATATAAAGCCACCATCCTTACTTTGAGTTACATAAGTTTATATACATACATACACACACACACACACACACACACATATATATATATATATATATATATATATATATATACTATAGTAATTTTCTTACTTAATAACTCGTTTAGGGAAGCTTTGTTTAAAAAAAAGCATTTGTCGAAGGAATAAAAGAAACAAACTAGAAATAAAGGAAAATCAGTATTTTTTCCATTTTTGCTCATTAAAATATTTTAAAATTACATTTCAACCAAGTAATTCTTGTCACATTTTTATTCAGTCAAAAAAAATAAATAAATAAAAATAAAAATCTTATCAATGTATTTCTGGGTAATATTTATGTATGACTTAAGTATTGTTATTTTTTCATATTAAGCTTCAAACTAGGTGTATTATATTCAGTACAGTTGTATTGGGTTACAAAATTTAGCTTTGAAGTAGAGTACTAGTTATTTTATTTTAAATTATTAGTACTATTATTAGTATTATTAAATTATTAGTATCCTATCGTCGAAATTATTTACTTTTAAAATGGATTAAAATAAAATTATTTATAAAAGAGAATTTTTAATGTACTAATTTTGATGCATTACTTTGATTCGCATTTTCCGAGGCTTACTTGAAAGATAATGCCATTGTTGTTGTACCAGAAAGCTGCATGAGTACAATATGTAATGCATTTGGTTCCTTTATTCTAAAGTATCTTTTGTGTGATAAAAACTAAAGAAAATGGTAATCCACTTGGAAATTAGATTGAAGTTGCTAAGCATCGTTGCACATGACTTTGCATCTTGAGAATTTCATCTCATACTTAAGAGGAAACAGCATCAATTTCGTCTTAAGGACGAAGTGAAAGCAGTCCTTAAAACCTGGGACGAGCATCAACTACCGGAATTGTCCGACGTATTTGTCTGACTAGTTTGTCTGTCTGAGTTTGGTGCAAGTTCATGGAAAAGAATGAAATATGGGTCTATAACTTAATATTGCATTACATAGAGAGTACATGAAAATTTTAGGCATAACAAGAACTATGAAAATAAGGTAACAAATAAAAAATTATGTCTTCAGAGGAACTTTTATTTTCAGTTAGGCATTTAATAATGAAATAAAAATTATCGAAAATAGGATCAAATTATTAAGACTATTTGAAGTACTATAGAGATCAAGAATTTTATTTTGAAGTTCACCAAACATTTTTTTTCCTCAATTTTTTGTCTTTCTTTGTAAGCTAAGGGAAGAAAGCAAGTCAGACAGTTCCTACATTGTTATTAATTTGAAATGTTTTGCATTCCTTTAATTTCTTTAACAGCTTTTCCATTCTAACGAAAAATTCTTGAATGTCGTTGCCTTTTAAAGAAAATTGCATGCTACAATTGTTAAGCCTTTCTTCAAAATTTAGATAACTTTTTGTTTCTTCGTGCATGTCTGTCCTGAATAAATAACAGTGCTTCAAATAAAACTATAACTTCAAAAATCTACCAAAAATAAATGTTCTTACCTTCCAAAAATGAAACATAATAATAAATTGAATACTTAACGAAGTTTTTCTGAAATTTTTAGTCATTTAATGAGATATTAAATTCCTCATGTATATTGTCATCTAAATTTCATTCCTTATGTTAAAAATTCTCAATTTTTTTTTTCAAGTTGAAACAATTAAACAAGTAAATTTAAAATTACACATATGTCTAAAAGCTCAGTGGAAATTAATTTTTCAAATTTTACACGAATTTTTTTTTAAAAAAATAGTTTTATTTTTATTTACTAAGCAGAATTTTTTGAAAAACTAAAAATTTAATATACTGCGATACATAATAAAGTTATTTTTTGTAGTAAACTTGTTATGTGTGTGTGACCTTTTATTCTTTCTTATTTTATATTTTACTAACAGCTTTCCAATGTTAGTTTTTTTAAATGATAATTGAAATTTTTTAAGCAATTCGATTAATTAGGGGGATTGATTTTATACATTTAATGTATTCCATTTGAATTTTGAGAAAAAGAATACATATTTCAAAAGAAGTCTGAAGATTAATATTGTAATAAAATATATTTGAGACGAAATCATAAAAAGTATATTTTGCTCCATATTATATAGCTTATATACCATTTTAAGAATAATATTATAATATTTGATTAATTAATTAAAACAAAGAATATAATTAAAATTTTCCAGGGTTTTGGGCAGTTTTTATTCTTATGTATTTAAGTATATAAGGTTCTATTTTCTTCAAAAATTATTTTAATATTCGTTGCAGATTATTTTTAAATCGAATAATAAAAGATCTCAATGATGGATTTTAATATTCTTAATATCCCACTGGTAAATATATTGCATTTAATACCTATAATTTTTAAGAAATATTTTAACATCCATAATACATAAAAGGATATTTTTAAATTTACTTTCAAAGGAAATACTGTTTTTCTTTAAGCCTTTAATAAGAGAAAAGTATTTCACTAAAATTATCAAATAAGTATTACGAGGAAAGTATTTCACTAAAATTACCAAAAAAGCATTACGAGAAAAGTATTTCACTAAAAAAACAGTTTAATGAAAGTTTCAAAATGCAAATTATATATAAAAATGTTAACAATCTCATGTAAGATTTATTAAATGCTATACTATGTTGAAACGCGTATACTATCTTCGAAAAGTATGAAACGCGTTAAAAACAGGAGATATTGCGTTTTTTTGCAAAATCTAAAATAATATCAAAGTAGCAAGATAAATATTTGTATACAGATAAAAAACAATGGCTTAAAAATCAGTTAAACTTACATTTTCGATAAATTTTGATGAATAAACAACAGTAAATAATATTAAAAATACTTGTAGACAGTATACTAATATGTTAGCATTTTTGTTATTTTTATGTAATCGAAAGATTTCTTATAAATTTGAGTATAAAAATACTTGTATATTTTCAGTTTAAATAGTATTTTACAGTACATAGTTATGAGGCTATAAAGTTATGAACAGCATAGTTACGAGTATATATGCGTCTTGTTATGAGTATATAGTTATGCGGAATAGAGTTTATTGAAAAATAGTTAGTATAGTTTAGAGTATAAAGTTATATAGTTAGTATAGTTTAGAGTATAAAGTTATATAGTTAGTATAGTTTTTAATATGTGGGGATGATTTTGAGTATATAGGTATATATATTATGAGTATATATATTATGAAGTTAGTAAGTTATATATATTATGCCCTATATATTATGAAGTTAGTAAGTTATATATATTATGCCCTATATATTATGAAGTTAGTAAGTTATATATATTATGCCCTATATATTATGAAGTTAGTTCAAAAAGTACCTATTTTGGACCATAGGTGGCACTGTTAAAACCCGTTGGAGTTATCATTGTGCACTGCTAACTGTAAAATGATGCAAAAACAAATTTGATTTTGATTCAATAGTTAGTTTTGATTATTACCGCTTCGAGTTGTCGTCTTCATTTTGTGTCGACTTGTCATCGCCGATGAGACCTGCATTCCTCACCATTCACCGAAAACCAAGAAACAATCAAAACAATAGGTGCTTCCGGTGAATCTGCTACGAAGATGGTGAAAACGGAGTCATCGAACGGAAAGCTTACGGCTACATTTTTTTTTTTTTTTTTTGATGCGAAAGGTGTCATCTTTAAAAAATTTTAAAAAAAAAAAAAAAAAGGTAAGAAAAAAAACCCGATGAGAGAGAGAGAGAATGAACAATAATTCAGAGAGTTAATCCCAAATCCATTCTATTCTGGGACTGAAATAGATGTTTTACAAAGCCTTTGAAAAAGGCTTTTTTTTTTTTTTTTTTTTTTTTTTTACTAATTTTCAATATAAATTGTAAGCTCTATTTACTTTAAATAATATTTGTCTAAAACCTGAAGGGTTGAAATAAAATTGAGGGAAAATATAATTAATTTCGCTTCAATCTTTAGACTGATAATTTTTATTAAAAATAT
>BMAW01104639.1:122674-170618 GCA_019974015.1 Nephila pilipes
GACTTTTCGAAGGCCTTTGTGTAACATCCATTTGGTCCTGTGGTTCAAGAGCATTCTTGCTATTTGTTGATTCCTTTGGGATTCGTTGAGATAATATTCTCAATGAATTTAATTTTACTTAATAATTGTGAAATAAATGGATAACTTTACGGGTGGTTCAAATGTACCCATGTTAAGAATGGAAAATGATTTGGATTAACTTTGAATTATGTTGATTCTCTCTCATCGGGTTTTCTTAACTTTTTTTAATTTTACGATGACACCTTTCGCATCAAAAAAAAATGTTAGCCACTAACTTCCGTCGTTGCATGATACTCCGTTTTCAAATCTTCGATAGCAGATTCACCGGAAGCACCTATTGTTTGATTGTTTCTGATTTCAGAAGGTGAGGAATGGTGGTCTCATTGGCGATGACAAGTCGACATTAAAATGAAGACAATCTGGAAGCGATAATAATCAAAAACTAATCCATTGAATCAAAATCAAATTTGTTTCGCATCATTTTCGTTATATGCACAATGAAAAACTCCAACGTTTAATATAATTCACTTATCGTCCAAAATAGATACTTTTGAACTAATTTCATACGTATGTACTACCATAATATATATAACTATGTACTCAAACCATCGCCACATACTAAAACTACACTAATTATATAACTTTATACTCTAAACTGTACTAACTATATAACTTATATACTTTAAACTATACCAACTATATAACACTTTATATACTAAACTATACTAATACTAACTCTTTATACTCTAAACTATAATTAGCTATTTTTCAATAAACTCTATTCCGCATAACTATATACTCATAACAACGGTATATGTTGTAACTATGTTGTTCATACTTTTATAGCATAACTATGTACTGTAAAAATACTTAAACTGAAAATAAAGTATTTTTATACTCACCTATAAGAAATCTTCGATTACATGAAAATAACAAAATGTTAATATATTCGTGTATACCGTCTACAAAGTATTATTAATATTATTTATTGTTCTTATTCATCAAATTTATCGAAAGATAAGTTTAACTGATTTTAAACCACTTCGGTTTTGATCTCACATATTTATCTTGCTACTTTGATATTATTCTTAGATTTTGCAAAAACGCAATAATTCTGTTTTATCAATGCAGTTATTTCCCGAAGATAAAACATATGCAGCATTTGTCAGCTTACATGAGATCGTTAACATTTTATATAATTTGCATTTTGAAGCTTTTATTAAACTGTTTTTAGTGGAAATTTTCTCCTACTACTTTTGGTAATTTAGTGAAATACTTCTTCTAATTAAATACTTAAAGAAAACAGTATTTCCATTGAAAGTAAATTTAAAAATATCCTCTTATGTATTATGGATGTTAAAATATTTCTAAAATTATAGGTATTACATGCAATATATTTACTTGAGGGATGTTAGGAATATTAAAATCCATCATATTATTCGATTTAAAATAATTTGCAACGAATACTAGTAATTTTGAAGAAAGAACCTATTTGTTTAAATACATAAGAATAAAACTGCCCAAAACCTGAAAATTTAATTATATTATTATTTTAATTAATCAAAATTATAAAATTATTCTTTAAATGGTATATAGGCTATATAATGTGGAAAACTATACTTTTATGATTTCGCCTCAAAATATTTTATTGCAATATTAATCTTCAGATCATGCTTTTCTCAAAATTCAATTGGAATACATTTTCAACGCATAAAATAATCCACGAATTAATCGAATTGCTTAAAAATTTCAATTATTATTTAAGAAACTACATTCGAAAGCTGTTAGTAAATATGAACAAGAAAGAATAAAAGGTCAAGCACACACGTACACAAGTTTACTACAAACAATAACTTTATTATGTATCGTAACACATTAAATTTTTAATTTTAAAAATTCCGCTTAGTAAAAGCAATACGTAACTGAACGAAGTACATCATTTTTTTTTTTACTAATTTTCAATATAAATTGTAAGCTCTATTTATATTTTTAATAAAAGAAAATTATCAGTCTAAAGATTGAAATAAATTAATTATATTTTTCCCTCAATTTTATTTCAACCCTTCGGAGTTTTAAGATAAATATTATTTTAAAGTCCCCAATTTCTACTATCAAGGGTAACATTATACTAAATCGATATAAAAAATAGTTTTATTCATTCCACCATTAGATGTTCCTTTTTCTTGGGGAAAACCCCTTTAATCTACATTTAATCTTTGTGTTTGTCCTCTGGGAGACACATCTTGAAGGATGGTTCTAATTTTAACTCTGCTCATTTTTTAAGAAATATAAACCATACTCAAGAACTTTAATTGATTTGGTTGTGGAAAATATCCAATCACTAATATTTCATATACTGCAAGACATGAGTTTTATTCCATACATTTAACTTTATAAGAAACAACTTTTTATTTCAGATTTTAAGCTAAACTAAAAATTTAAATTGTTTTATTTCATAAAATGGTTATATCTTCGCCTCATGTTTGGCACAATATGTCCCACAAGGACTCAGTGCCAGTAATTTCAAACAAACAAACTTTCTAACAACTAGGTTCTTCCAAAAGTATATTACATACATAATATTATTCTTCCATAAAAGAGGTGAATTATGGAATTACTGTTTTAAAAATTCAAAATTGATTTAAAATTAATTTTAAGTTCAGCTTTACTATAACATTTGTTTTACATCAGCTAATTTTTGCTGTACTATTAGTTTGGGTAATTAAGTGATATTATGTCAAGTGAATAGTTCGAATCCTGATTCTATGAAATATCTATCTTGTTGTTCGTGAACGTAATGAAGGCTTCTATGAGCTGAATGGGGCTGGATGTCAGAGTTCTCCTGTATTGGGATGTAAAAATAAGGAGTATGAGGCATCTGTTTATAAACTGTCCTCGTCGTCTTTTGATGATTCTAAAAATATGAGATCTGTTAGCAAACAGTGATCGTGTAATTTTAGAGGAACTTTTAATAAAATCCAAAGAATGGAACAGGATAATAGGGA
This sequence comes from Nephila pilipes, assembly GCA_019974015.1. Classification (NCBI taxonomy): domain Eukaryota; kingdom Metazoa; phylum Arthropoda; class Arachnida; order Araneae; family Nephilidae; genus Nephila; species Nephila pilipes. Next base: position 125,701 of record BMAW01104639.1, read on the forward strand.
AAGATAATAAAATCCAAAGAATGGAACAAGATAATAGGGAAAGATAGGAAATAAACAAAACTAAAAGACTTGAGGTTTTAAGTTCGAATCTGTAAAGAAAAATTAATTTTAAAGTATATATCCTACATTAATCATTGCACCCTTGCAATTATTGCGGATTTTACAATTTATATTATGCATTTCATCATTTTAAATTAAAGAGTAAATTAAGTAATACAAATAGATTGTAATTTCAACCTTCACTATTATTATCTTTCTTAAATGATTCTGTAAATAATTACCTTTCTGCGTTTGTTTCCACTTATTGCTAGTAATTTGTTTTTTATTCTTATCACAAATTTCTTCCACTGTTTAAAAGTAATAATATTAAAATATTTTTATTTTTTAAGAGTTGATTAGGATAATAAATAGCATATAATGTTTCAATACATTTATTTAGGAGCCCCCAATCAAGGAAAGTACTCAAACAATTTACAAACACTTTTTGCACTTTAAAGAAGTTGAATTACCATTATATTGTACTTCAAATTCTCAATAACAAATTGATATAAATATTACACACACATTAATTAATTAATTAATTGTTAGATTTTTGATAATTGGTTAGTTAGATTTTTGAATGAAGACTTTTGCTTGTATTTGTTTTTTTAACAATTTGTTATAAAATAATTTTGCTGAGTGTGAAGACTTGAATCTCTAATACTGGTATAAATACGTATCTCTGTCCAAAGCCTGAGAGAGCATTTCGAATTGCTTTAATCCCAATTTTTATTTTAATACATTTTTTCTCTTATCTTGAATTATATTTTTTGTAGATTTTGGTGATGTTTTATTTTCCTTCCCAGTTATGACCATTATAGTAGTTTAAAAATTAAATATTGTTTTTTTTTTATTTTATAATAAATATAGTTAATTTTTACAATGCTTTAGTTAGGTAAACGAATTTATTATGTATTCTTGCATACTTTTTATTTAATTTTAATTTTATAGTGATTTAAGCTTTTTTTTTTTCAAATTTAGACCATTGGTCTGTTCTAATATACAGTTTAATCTATTTATTTTAACTTTTCTATCTATTGGATTTTGATATGATTTTGCAATACGTTTATCTACTAACTTGGTAATAATAGAATTTTTCACTATTTTTAAATCTAGATTTTAAATGTGATTTCTTTCTTTTTTTTCTTCTTTTTTTTTTTTTTTTTTGCTATAGTTTTGCAATTCCTTATTAGGTTATATGTATGTTTATTTTGTATATCCATTATATATATAAATTCATAACATATTACAATGTTTTTGCTCATTTTACATTTTTGTTCATCAACCAACAAACGAATATTAACTGATTTTAATTTAAGATTAAAATTCAAATACATCGCCGGTATTTACTTTGTATTATCTTCTTTAAAGGTTTTCGGTAACTTATAAATTTTTAATTAGTAATACAATTAAGCTAATTATGCTCTCAATTCCCTAATTTTTAATTAAATCTGTCATTTTGGAAAGGGTCCTTTTCCAATTTTTTCACAAATTCGCATTTGGGTGGCATCACAGTCCTTTGATATCGACCCGTGTATTACACATGAAAGCAGGATATATTTTACCATCTACAGCATTTCTAAATTAATCTTATTGTAGCGTTCACAACGGATCATGTCCTGTAGCTCAGCTAAGGCTGCGGCATCTTAGTGGTCATGGTCGCGAAACTCGCGGCCGATGTGTTTCCGTCGAATCGTGGGTTTGAGCCTTGATGCCACTTAAGACCCGCTGTAGCGGGCTGATGCACATCAAATTGATGCTCCCGGGTCTATAGTTGGCGTATGTGAAAGCTTTCAGAGACGGAGGTTCTAGACCAGAGATCGTTCTCGTCATTCGGTCTAGGATCAAAATTACGAGGTCCTTCGCTAACAGCCATAGTGTTGCTTCTAAGTGTGACTTTAATAAACAATTATTAAACTTACAGCACGACTCTCCTCTGCTCCGCTATGCACGCGCTGACTATTTTTCATATCTTCGCTATACTCAGATACAAGACTCGAGGAATCTCTACCAGAACATGCAAAACAATTATAGACTTCTACATTGAAATAATTAATGAGTGATGCACAACTACAACATAAATGAAGCGCCTTAGCAATATCAACTTTCTGTGCCTTACTTATATTGTTCACTTTCATAAAACTGGTAAGAAATTGCAAAGATGTTTATTTTTTTATTATGAATTTCTTAAAAGTACGTGTCTTTATAAGACAATAAACTTCATTTTTCACACACCCAGGTTCAGTTTTGTAAATAGGTCATCTCCGTACATTAAAAATATTTTTCTTGGACATTCCGTCGTACTATAAATTATGTAGACATTTTTATACAATGTCTTATCTCCTTCAATGACAGAGAATTATTGATTTAAGTTCCCTGAAAATGTTATGGAAATAATTGTGTTTTTTTTTTCTCTCTCTCTTCCCCTGTAAAATTTGTAATAGAGAAGATAACTTCTTTTCAAAATGATCGATTCAATGGAAAGTAAAAGTCAATTTATAAAATTGATTTACATCTCTCTCACCGAAGTTTCGTTAGACTCAAACCTATTTAATTTTGATATTCATAGTAGTTAGAATTTTGTAAACTAATAGGGTTTCTAATGAAAGAATTCTGATTTCTAATTAGTATATCTAATTTGAATCTGTACGAAGTTTGCTCGTATTTCAGTTACTTTTTGATATTTTCTTCTTCTTCTTAATCTTCTCTTCTTCTTTAGTTACTTCTCACTTTGATTTGAATCTTTACGAACTTTGCTCTTAATTTAGTTATTTAGTACGTATTATTTTATTCGTTTTTGCCGATTCCAGCTGGTCGATGCTCATTTCTTGAGGAAGTTTATGCAAATGTACAAAGAACTGAAGTAGACTACATTTACTAATTTTTAACGACGTTCACTCGGGTGCTGTTCTTTCTAGAAAGCAATAAAAAATTAATATTGTAATTTTATGTGGAATTAACTACTATTCTTAGATTTAGGATAACATATGGTTTTTAAAACTATTTAATTGGGGCTAGCAAATTCTTATCATTTCCAAAAAGGTTGCAAAGTTCCACTTTTAAGTTCGAATTGAGACTTACTTTTGTTTTATTTCTCAAGCTGAAGGCAGTGGTGGATCCAGAAAAAATCAACTTTGCTCTACAGGGGGGAATACAATTGATTTTTTTTTCCTTCAAGAAGGTTCACAAGACTTACACCGGCATTTATTTATTTCGTTTTTAATTCATACTCCTCAGTACTCAATCTAAAAAATTAAACTCAATATTAACTCAAAAATTAAATTCGAATTAAAAACTAAAACCTTTCTGTATGACAGATAACCCAGTTCTGTGTTTGGATACAACCAACAACTTTGAAGTCAAACAACAAAATAAAAACTTTTAAATTTGATTGGGATTTCTTGTTTAGGTATGTTATTTTTTTCTATGTGCGCGACATTATGACAGGTAAAAGGCACGTAGCCTCGTGCCCACCACTTAGATACTGACTGAAAAAAAAATAAAATCATTTAATAAAAGAAAAAAAGAGCTGTAGTATTTTTAATTCAATTAATATAGATTTAACAGTTCAGAAATCTAGAGTTACAATGGTTACACTAAGGTCAGATATTCTACCTTCAACAGTCTTATTATATTAAAGTATAATTACAGTCGCTTTTTACTTAAGTATAAGTAGCTTGATAAGATCTTCCAGAATATAGATTAAGGCTCCCTTCTACCGGTCATTTTGATTTCGGGAATGTAATGTTAATACCATCCTCAACTCTATCTATTTCAACTATTTGAATGTAAAAATGCATCCAAAAGAGTAAAAAATAATGAAGGGTTCTATTAAATTGCATTTTCCTTTGCTTTTTAAAAATAATTTTACACCTATTTTAATGATCCGTTTGTGACTTTACATGTCTTTAAAAATGTATTCTAAAATATTTTTTAAGGACGGAGGGAAAATGTTATTCCACAGAAAACTTCATTATTTTTTGCTCTTTCGTATATTATTTCTTCATTACTTTTATAGCGTTCAAGTAGATAATATAGAAAAGATTTGAGAACGGTAGTAAAAATTCCTTAAGATTAACACTACGATCACGAAATAAAAATGTCCTTTAGAAGGAACCCTTAAACGTAGTAAAGAAAGCCCTGAAGTAAACGTAGAGGAATAGCAAAAACTGGCAACAATCCTGATCCTTCCTTTCCAGACGTTTACGCCAAATCACAATATGATTTGGATTAATTTGCAACGTTTTCCATTTTTCAGCGCATAAATATTCAGTGAAACTGAAACTTAAAAACCCAGTCTTCCAATGAGGAAGCTATCATTGCCTTGCGAAAATAGAGAGAAGGTACTTTTTTTTGTACAATTTACCAGAATATTTTATTTGAAAACATAGATTTACAAATATTGCGCAATCACCAAACTATTATTTTGGCATCACATAAATGTAAGTGCTTTAAAAAGTTTATGACACCAATAAAGAAACCAAGAAAAGTTGCCTTTTTATAACATTCTTGTTTCCATTAACGAAGTTTCATTTACGCTTTGTCTTCCTAAAACCAAGTGCCTGCATAAATTCGAGGATTACTGTATAGGCTAAGAGCCATGGATACCACGTACATCACTATAAAATTTTTAACTACTCATGGCCAGTTTCCATCATATTTACGTATACATAAAATAAAAACTAACCTCAATTGTCCTTGAAAATCTGTTGGAGACGCTTATCATTACGTGTTTCATATATAAATGGTCCACTTGACAAACATATTGAAACTGTTAAGTCTCTTTGGATTTATACTTTATCAATTAATCTCTTGACAAATTCTAGATTAATATCATATATTCATATGAGTATAGTGGGAGGTATCGACCATAAAGTTCAATGATCATTTTTTCTTTCGATCCCCAACTTTTTCTTATTTTTTAAAAATGCCATTATTATTAACATGTTGCTTTTAGAAAATGACGTCAACAAAAGTGCGTGGGCATAAAATGAAGAATTAATGGTGACATGAATGATATTTTAAATGAAAGAGACAAAAGAATGACATTTTAATGCACACAATATGTTTATGATAATTACATTTAATTTCATTAAGGTATTTAAATTGTTAAGATATATTTAATTTAATACTTTATCGTCAGCTTTTATTTTAATATCCGAACGGAATATTATTATCTACTTTAGTAAATTATCGTTTTCTCTTAATTTAATTTAATAAATAATTTTTGTCCTAAAATCGCCTGTTTTTATTCTTTTTTGTTGCTAAGAATGACACCTTCTTTGCACTTTAGAATTTTCCGCTTGTGAAAGTAAATTTCATTGGGAATTTGAAGAAGGTATTTTCTTTTCTTGATAGTAATTGCTTCTGTAGAACCTGGGGCTCGGAAGTACGTTTACTTTACGCTAATTAATAACCATTTTAAATAATTTTAATTTTGGAACTTAACAGAAGGAAAAAAGGTTAGTATAGCCAATTTCAGTTTTGCTTTTTAATATTTTAAATCTTAGATTTTTTTTTTTTTTTTGCCATTTTCTTTAATTTTTTTCCCCTTTTTTTAATTCCTTATTTTATTTCTGTATTTCCATTGTTTATAAGTTCTTTTGTTAGTCAGTTCCTTTTATTTATTTCCTTTTTTTGTTCTTTTGTATGTAAAAATTCAGTTTTGTTCCTATTAATATGTTCTCATTTCCCATATTTTTGTTCATTAATGAAAACTTTTTCATTTATTACATATTTATTGTTCCATGTCCTGGTGTGCCTAATATAGAGTTTTCTATCCTTGGCACACATGACATGATAAAATTTATTTTCTTTGATTGCCTTTTTTTCAATAATACTTAGTATGCTGTGTGTTTTTATTACATCTCTAAATTCTTAATGTACAACTGTATTGTAGAAACTTAACCTTCTTTATGTAAACTTATTCCTATTGATTCCGTTTTCTGTCTTGAATAAGTCTGGAGTGGTGGTCATCCCGAGAAATCGGCTTTATAGCTCCAAATCCGTGTTGTGTGAGCTCGGCCTCTTAGGGTAAATCAAACAATTAATCAAGGAAAAATGGAAAGTTAAAATTACGTAGAGAAAAATGGATAATAAAGAGGAAGAAATTATACATGCTCTTTAAAACCTTTTTCATCGTGAATTGTTAACTATATTTAAGAAAGGAGCATCAATTGGAGATTTTAAAATTTAACGTTTTCAAATTAAATAACATTAAAAGTTAAAACAGTGTTCATTAAGTAGACATAGAAATAAAAATTAGATTCTGTTAGAGCAAAATGAATTTATTTTAAGTTTTAAGTCAATATCTCAAATTTATCATTTGATGCGATTATCTTATACATATTTAAAAAAACTGATGCAGTTTTACTGTCTCGAGACAAATAAATAAAATAACTGGGTTTTTTTTTTTCATTACCCAGCGTAATTTTTTCTTTACTTTTAAGGGTCCGTTTGCCAATAACATGCATACGAATAAAATTTATTGTCAAAAAATACAAGTTTTAATTTTAGTATTTTAAAGAACGAGCAGAACTCAAAATAATAAAATTTCTAACATCTGTTTTCTTCATAAATCTCATTATGAGTTATTTTAAAATGTGTTTATACCATACACAAAACAGTTTTGAAAAATATTTATAGCTTTTTGAGTTATTAGGATATATGCCACTGAAGAAATTTTTTTGAATTAATCTAAATTATACCTGCAAATGCATATTTTATTATTTTATGGGTCTTCAAAATTAGAAAAATATCCAAAAAAGGTTTTGTTAGTTTATATATTTACTATCAAAAGACCACTTTATAGAAATACCAGCAAAACTGAAGACTTTCTGCTTTACCAGGAAACTCCAAAGAAAGTAAATGTAATGACATTTTGTAAATTGAATTATACAGAATATCTCCTTATCTAGAAAATAGGCTACTTTTTTGATAATATAGCTCTTACGTAGGAAGCTATGGTAGTTCGAATTTTGAATACTAAAATTTCCTTTAAAAGTCATTGGAGTTTTCCCTTTATATATATATATATATATATATATATATATATGTGTGTGTGTGTGTGTGTGTGTAATTTTAGATTCATTGATACATAACATTTTGAGGTATTGTGTTTAGCAGTAATGGAAAATCGTCGTTTTTAGAGCCTTGTCAGTGAAATTCATGGTCAAGTAATATTAACACAGCTGTATAACGCAGCTTCTATATAAATAAGGTAGAAACAAAATTCAGATAATTTTTTACAGATAAGAGAATGAAATTTAATATGAGATCAAAAATTTAAAAAAAAACCAAAACGATAACATGACCAAAAATTGTGTTTTAAAAGTGTATTGTCACCTTTGAGAGTTTTACTTTGTTTTATGTATATTTAAATTGCTGCTTATGATATAAAATTTAAAATGTTCATACAATTTCTAATTGTATTTAAACATAAAATAAAAGTAATTTGCCAAAATAATTATTAAATATAATTATTAAACGACAAGAAAAGTATTTAGTTTCATAGTGCAATTTTTAACTAAAAAATTACTCGAAATTCAATTTAATCACGAAATTTTTAAATAAATTATCGAAGGAATTAAATAACTAAAGAAAAAATGTCTGCTGTATAATAAAAATAAAACTTTAAAATTTTGTGATTTTAAATAAAAAAAAAATTTAATCGTAAGAAGCACTTTGAATGCAAAAACGTATTTTTGAAAATGAATGTATTCAAATGAAATTTCATTGAAAGGCCCAAAGTCCCTTAACACATAAAGTAGGCTAGATGATGAGAAAATGATCCGATATGAGTTATAATTGTTGCGAATGATACATGACTATTCATAATATTCTTTCAATCCTTTTTTCATACATTTAAAAATGTCGATCGGAGTCAAGTGAATACAAAGCGCAACCGTTAATTATCAATTTTTTTTTTCATTTTTATTATCTTTTATATCAGTGGTTTCCAACGGATTCGGTTCCTGCCACAAGTTTTGCATTGTGGAGATCTAAGGCTGCTTTTCTGGACCATGACTAATTCGGAGGAGGGGGTAGCATCACCGTTCTTATTTTCTCTCATAAATTGGCCTTTTTTATGTTTTTTATGTCGATCTATCCATGTTAACACCAATGAAATGTTCTGCCGATTCTCTTCGCCTAAACATTCTAATTTTAACGTTATAAAACTCATAAACAGTTGAATACTTTGTATATATCGACATACAGATCTGCATGTGTTTCCAGAGGTTTCAATAGTTCCAGAACTTTAAAATATTTCTGTAGTGCTTCGATGAAATAAGATAAATTTTCCGATAAGAGGTGGATGGATTTTGATTCCTCAACAAGAACCAAATCCGTCTCTGATTTGTTTCCACACGAGATGGTTGCCTCGATGCCTCCTGTCGTTATCCTGATCTATAACTAACTCTACACTTACAATATCTTTAAATACTTAGTGACTTAAAGTCCTTTAAAGTTACTCCTTGTCTATTGCAGGTATATGAAATTTTATCTGCATGAGTAAAGTATACAGAGTTTCTTAAAATATCCGATGCTAAAAACGCGTGCACGTATATTATAGGTTTTTTTTTTTAAAAAAAAACACTGTTTAATTTTTAAAAAGATTTAAATACTATTCAAATTGCATAAAGCTATATATATGTGGAAAGCATAGTCCGGTGGTGATGTCTTCATTTGTAAGTAAATATCTCTCAGTACAATATCTACCGAGATCGAAATAATACAGTAAACTGTACATTATCAAACAATTATAATCAAAAATACTACATCTCGATTCAATTAAGTATAAAAATTAGTTGGTTTTCCTCTTCGGCATATTTGATATGGCTTCAAAACGAAATTGGAATGAACTTTTATCATTTTATTCAGACGGAAAATTCCATCTTACTCCCGAAGTAATTTGAATTTTTCTCGGCGTCATTTGAAAAAACGAAATCTTTTTTTAAAAAAAGAAAGCTGATACTACCTAGTAATACTTCAGTTTAGAATTTTAATAGAAATTTAAACTTAACCTGTAAAAATGTCAAACACATCAAGTTTTTCAATAGTATTTTAAAACACTACATACGCTCTTCTGAAAAAAAAAATTATTTTGTTATTAAATTATTCAAATTAGTCAATGAAATTATATATTTAATTCCATGATGGGAATTTTTGAAAAAAAAAATCAATAATTAATGGTTTAAAAATATTTTTTTAAAAGTATATTTTTACATTAAAATAAGTTAATGAAAATGTGTAATATTTCAAAAGAACAAATTTTAGGAAGAAAAGAGTTAATCTGTGCAACGAATGACTGTGGAGGTTAATCATTTTTAAAATGTTTAAGACTTTAAGTGAATTCTCATTAACATCTGCTAAAATAGGTGACTGTAAACAGTAGAGATTGAAATGAAAATAGATGCGGTTGAATTTAGAGCGTCCTACTCGTATTGAGATTTATCAGTTTCTTTTTTCTTCATCCATTTATTTTTAACAATATTTTCTTATGAAAAGGTAGCTGAAAAGTTTTGTGTGTGTACAGTTAAAATTCTTAAAAATTACTTCCACCTTTTCCCCGAAATTGAGTTCTAGATACTGATTTTTCGTTATATGAAATAAAATATAACGTCCTCGAAGCTCAGATCGAAACTAATTGCATTTCATCTTAAGAATTTTAGAAAAAATCTTGGATTACATTTTTTTCGTTGCCATTTGAATAATACTTTAAGATGTAATTAATGCATTTTAAAAGAACATTTTAAAATATTTAAAAGAAAACACTACTTCTCTTTGCCTTTGAACTTGAAAGAAGGAATATGCGTTGAATAAGTAAAATAATACCTACTTCTCAATAATTACAAAAGAATTTAGTGACAGAATTGATGAACAGAACTTAAAAAATTGAACAAATACATATTTGTTCAGAATCAAATTTTTATTTGTAAGAAAATTATTTTTCAATTTCAGCAAGAAAAAAAATTCTTATCTGCTCAGTTCATATATGTTTAATCTTTTTACAGATTCTTACAGTTCTTTTATTGAAACAATAGAAGCGGACTTTAATGTAACGTTGAAAATATGTACAGTAGTTTAAAAAATCACGTTATGAAGGAAGTAATCATCAAAATGAGGTTTTTAAATTGACTTTGATTTGCGGTACTCATTGTACATTGTATTAATTAATTATTAGTTTCAAGTATGATTTCATGATCTGCTTATATTGAAATGGCAATAGAGAGTTTTAAGTTTAGAAAAAAAATATCAGCATTTAGGTTCTCTTTATCTCTGTTTAGCTACACGTTGGAAAAAATTATTTGTATTCGGAAATATTCTTTGTGTCTCTTTGTATATGTTTTAAATATAAAAATTGAGTCGCAGACGGCTTACAGTCCCATTTGAGAAGGAAAGGGTGTAAATGGTTTCCCCAAAATAAATAAATCACTTTTAAAAACATACAAAAATCACAATTAATGGAATTTTTTTTCTTTAAAAGCGATAAACTGTGCCTTGATTTTCATTGAAGTCTTCAGATTAAAAAAAATATATTAAAAAAAAATTGATTTTCCTTTTTTTCCCATTTATTTAAAATAATTTTTTACTCCAAATGCTCAATGCAATTCATTTTTATGTATATGATAAACTAAAACACCTGCCATACCTGCTTTATACTAATTACTCCTACGTTCTAATTAAGATGGTGAGGGTTTATATAACACGTTTCTGTTTGTTTTTAAAGGCTCGTGAAAATGTTTTTCTTTCTGTATATTCAAGATTATTGAATGATATCCAGTTCATCTATTTTATATATTGTTATTCATTGATATAAAATAATGTACGTAATTTTGACGTATAACTTAGATGAATGCGAAAGTAATTTTGAACAAAGTTAATATAAGATATGAAAAGGAAAATTATATATATTGTGTTATTTGGCCGAATGTAATCTTCTTAACCTCAATCGTAGAATTCAAATAGTAACCAAAATGAATAATGGCAGTTTATTTATTACGAATATAAACATTTACGATAAGGACAGTTGAAACATTTGTTATAGATAGATAAATTAGTGTTCAATATTTTGAAATCTTGCAACCTTCAAAAGAGAACTATTTCGTTTGGTTATTCAGCGGAGAAGAATAAAAGTTTCTTACTAACAAAATAAACTAGCAGCTCCCTTTTGCGGTTACAGTTACAGAGAATCTAGCTCTTCCCACTTGATTATTATCTAAAATTATTAACTACTAAAAATTTTAAAAAACTATACATAAATAAACATATAATGAAATTATACGATATGAATATTCAAGTTAATTCAATAAGGTAAATTAAAGTTTTATCAAAAGTAAAAAGAAAAGATATTAAAAATTAAAGTTCATATACTAAAAATAATGACTGTTATCTCCAAAGTTTACCACATGCCTGTAGAGAGGGTCTTTTAAGGGGCGAATATAAGATGTCACTTAAACAGTGTCAATGCCAGAGTGTAAATGAGCAAGTCGACACTCGAGAATAAGTATCACAAAGTATAATGCGATAAGGATAGAAGAGAATAAAGTTGTTATACATCCAAGTATGTTCTTTGTCTGAAGATTAAAGACAAAAGTTAAGAGTAATAGTTAAATGAGAAAAAGTTTAGTTTAAGTGTAGACATTCGTAACAATCAGAAGCGTGATGCAAAAAGTATTGTTATTAAAAGTTTATTTAGTAAAAGTATTTTCTACGATCAGAAACAGGATTAAGCAACCACGAATTGCAAAATGAAATGAAAGAAACAAAAAAAAAAAAAAAAAGAAGTACATTGGGAAATTTTGAGTGTTATATGTACGTGAAGTGCAATCAAGTAAATGATTATGCACTCCCTTTCAAAAGGATTAAAATGCGAACCGATAGGTTGGCTTCAGAACTGGGTAAGAACATTTTTCCAAACACTGAAGTGGAAAAAATAAAAACAATTATAATCAATAATGAATATTGTGAAGAAGAATTTTTGAAAGAAATGCTGGAATAGATAATCGAAAACAAAATTGTAAAGGAGCAAAGAGAACAAGAATTGGGAGGGAAAAAAAAGGCAATGGCAACAGGAGCTGGAAAATTTAACACAAAAGCTCAAAAGAAAATAGAAATGCTTTTCTTGTAATAATTTCGGTCTTATCGCAAGAAATTGTCATTACTTAAGACTTGCGTTCATAAATGACAACATAGTCACTGTTCTGCTTGATATAGGATCTTCAAGTTACTCACTAAAAATAATCAATAGCACACAGCTTAGGACTGAGTATTTTACCTTGCAAAAAGGATATATATTCTTTTGGAGATCAGCTAAACCCAGTCACTCAAACCTTAGGAGTGACAGTAGTAGATCTTCAGATAGAAAATATTTTAGGAAAGAAATTGTTTGTTTTAATCGTCCTAGATTCAACTCAATTAGTAGATTTACTGGTGGGACGTCCATTTATAGACTTATCATATGTTGCTTATGGAAGGATTGCGAAGAAATACACATTGAATATATGAAGTATTATCCATTTTTAAATTTAGATTACGTTGAAGTGACACCAGGTATTGAATCGAAAGCAAATGAAATTACTCCATGTGAACTTACTAAAGTTAAAGAATAAAACCAGAAAATACAAAGCAAAACTGAAGCAAAGAATGTCGTTATTGAAGTTCGAGAAAAAAAGCAAAATTGCTGAAAGAAAGAATTTATGTCTCAACATGTAGAGTTTGATTCCAAATTGGAAAAGTAAAGGAAACAGTTAACAAAAACCCTAGAAGAAAATGAGAAGGTTTGAGAATCCATACGGGAAGAAGATGCTATCAACGAAGAAAAGAATCCTTATAAATACCAGAAAGGTAATTTAATTCTTAAAAAAATGAAAATTCCAATCTGTTAAATTAATTCAAAAATTTAAGGAATGAAAACTGTGGCTTAAATGAAGAAAAAGAAAAAAATGCAGACTGAAATACGAGTGGAAGAAAAAAAATTAAAACTTTGAAGATCCAACGAGAAGGAATATTTAGAAAAGAAAATGATTACAAGAGAAAAGAGGAAGATTCGAATAGATAAGAAGATTTCAAGAAGATGGCATTAAAGAAAAAGCTCAGGTGAAAATAGAAATATAGAAAGGAAATGAAAAGATTGGAAAAGAGAAGCAACAAATAACACACGTAGAAAAGAAAAGGGGAAAAAAAGATATACTTAGAAGCAAGGTCAGGGATTTCAAGCGAAGGTAGGAAAAAAAGTAAGGCAAACAGAAAAAAATTGCCACAAGATTCTCAAGCTTGAAGAGGAGGTCATCATGAGACGAAAGTTAGAGACCATAAGTCAACTCAGCCCGTTATCCAAAAGTTCTGAAATAAGAATAGAATCATTCAACTCCCGGTGGGAGAAATCACCCTTTCCAAAGATGGATCAATTTTACTATAACCTTAAAAGGGCAAGAAGATAAATAAAAAACAATTTCGAATCTCTTTTGCCCCGAGGAGAGGAAAAAGACAGCGTGTACGATACAGATCAAGGGTCATACCCACTTTATTATCGGTCTCAAAGTCATCTGGGACTACCTAATGAAGAGCAAGTCAAGATTTACAATATCCGCGATTTGGGAGTTTCAAAAGGATGAGACATATGTCCAGTTTTTCGACATTCTCAGTGTAGACACAAAACAGAAAACGAGGAAACCGAATACCGCAAGAAGTGTGTCTATATATTGAGCATTGAAGAAAGGACCTCCCCCTTTTACGACCCTCGCTTTTACGAAACCTTGGAGAAGACAGAAAATTCCTAGTGTAATTAATGACTTCATCCGTGAAATGGACAATGGGTGGATGAATAGTGAAAGGGAAACCACTGCTGGGGAAGAAATGACTTCGGGAGATCTTAAAAAAGTAACAATCAGTGGTGAGAAAATTCCACTTTACTTTTTTTTTTTACTGATGTAAGAACCCTTTACAGATTGCTTGCTTTATTATGTATCCTTTTGATACATTTGTAATTCATTATGAAATTTTGATTTGTGTAAAAGCAATGTAAAAATTAATCCATTGTTTTAAAAAATATGAAATTGAATTTTTGTATTATTGAACGAATATATTGTGTTCAGGATTATTGAATGATTAATTTGAGAGCAATTGATTTATTATGTTAAGAATTACTAATTAGTTATTTTTCCTGTACTATTTTAAAACTTTATAAGGATTATGAATTGATTATATTTGAAATATAACTGATTGAACTATATTAAGAATTATTGATTTTTTTTTCTCATTGAACATTTGAAAAAAGAAATGATTTATTTTGTATAGATGTATTGAAATCCTTAGAATTGTTTGTATAACCGTGTTAAGTAAATACATTTCTTAAATATTCTGTGTGAATCATTTTGAGATATTGAAGTCTATGTGGTTTAATATTTTATATACGAAAGAAAATTAATAATTTTAAGGGTGTACATATTCTTAATACTCGGAAATGTAAGAGAAAATATTTTAATTATATGAAAAAGATATTGTGAATGTTTTAAGATATTTGAATAATGATATTTAATATTTCTTGTTTGTGTATGATAATTTATGGTTTAAAATGTGTGAAATTGATGTTTCAAACTTGTAATAATTAATACTCTGAAATGTATTAAGTAAAGTTTTTATGAGCAATTTAGTAAATGTCCTTCTGTAATGTTATAAGACAACTTAATATTCAGCATTTCTGATGTATGAAGTATTTTACTGAATGTAATGATTTTGTGTTAATTGTACATTTGTATAATCGAAGACGTTTAAAATGTCAAGAAAATGTCAAATATCTTCTCCGATGTTTAACGCCTGCCTGTAGAGGGCGTCTTACATAGGGTGAGTGTAAGATGTCACTCATACAACATCATCAATGACAGTGTCATAGTGTAAGCGAGGAGTTGACACTCGAGAGTAAGGATCTTAAAGTAACGCGATAAGGATAGTAAAGAATAAAGGTTTTGTTATACAATTAAGTATGTTCTTTGTATGTGGATTAGAGACAAAAGTTAAAAATAAGAGTAAAGTCAAATGAGAGAAAGATAGATTAATGAAAGTTAAGTTTGAATAAAGAAAAAAAAATTAGATAACAGTCGTAAAAGGAAGACGAAGTTGTGTTGTTTTAAAAACTTTATTAAGTTTATTAGTAAAAGTGTTTTCTGCTCGATACAGTACTTAGAGTTGTCAGTCCAGACTTGATGGAGATCGAAGGGACAAATCAATAGCACATGTTGTTTAAATTCCAATTTTTTTTTTCTTATCACACAAGATCAGAAAAATCCATCACGTCCTTCCATAACTTTAATTATTGACTTAAATCGCATAAGAATTTGGATTTAATGCTACCTTTTAGAGTCACAATATCACCAATTTATAAATTCCTTCTGACTCTTGGATTTGGAAAATGATTAAAAATTCTAACATTGAGAATAACATAGTTATTCTTCTATTTTTTCTAAAATTACTGTTTACTTTTAACAAGCTTTCTCTTGTTTTAGAACAATTTTAAAAACTTTAAGAAATGGTAAAGATACTCATTTTTATGACCAGACAAAAGAAATTTTGCGGAGTAAGAAGTTTTAGTTTAGACTCATCATCAGAAACGTGAGAGGTCGAAGATTTAAAATATTTTCAATTTCAGCAAGAATGGTCATTGTTTCTTCAAATATGAAGTGAGACATACAGAGTATCTTCCTTAAAGGTTCCTTTATTATTCTCACTAAACGTTTGTGAAAGCCTTCCCTCCAGGGGGCGAACTCCGCACTAAATTTCCATATGATACCTTCTGTTGAAATTTTATTTTTGAAGTCTTCATCTTTGATAATATTAAAGAAATACTATATAACTTTTCTTTACTTTCGCATTGTCTGAATATATAATTTTATAATTTGAACTTATAAAAAGAAAACGTCTTTAAGATCAAAATGAATGCCCTTGTGGATAATTCAGACTCTAATTCTATGTGTTCCACACGAACTGCACACGTAAATATGACTATGTATGATTTTTCAGAGTCACTCCTAGAATTGATGCATCCTGGGCCAGTGAAATCAACATCATTGGTAGTAAAAAATATGGATTTTGAGATTCTTTCATATGGTAACTATCTGGCTTAAAAGAGTATGTCTTACATGCTACACATTTGTATAGCTTGTATCAGTTGTCTGTCTTGAGGAATCTATTATTTTATTCTAATTTGTGGAATAGCGAGAGTAACATCTCTATGTAACAGTCTTAGATGCTTTTCCTTATCTATGAGCTCTGCTAATTTCGACTCTTTTGGATTGATTATAGGATCTTAAACTCATTAAAACAGAATTTAGCTACATTAATTCTGCTTTTAATCCTTAAAATATTATGTTTATCTAAATAAGGTTGTAAACTGTAGAGTTCTGAATTTCTTAAAGTTTGCTCTTTCTAATTTAGACAAGTTATTTCTTCTTCACAATGCTGCATCTGAGCTTCGATAATGAAGTTATCTTAAGCAGACAAAGGATATTTGAACTTAGAGAAGTTACTGGACTTATATACTCATCTTCAAAACGATAATTCATTTTTCCTTTAATGAGGAATCAAACTTTTCTAATTTTGCAAGTGTTTCTTTCGAACCAAATGTGCAACAGTTTATAACAATTTCTTTTGCTCTAGCTTCAGATTCTTCCAACTTATTGTCTATATCTATGATTTCTTTAAGCCATTTATTTCTATTTTCTCCCAGTCAAGTTGGATCAGATCACCATAAATTGCTATTTAGCAAGTAGGATCAATCAAACTACGGTTTTAAGAAACTCTATTGCTTCCAAAAGGCTTCTAAGCCCTAGAATTATCGTTTTTATCAAATATATATTATAATGCAGAATAATATTTACAAAGTCTAATTTCAATTATTGCTTCTATTGACTCCCAATGGGATAAAGTGTATTTTTAAAGTGGAACCATTCTGAGGTTTTATAAGATGTAAAACATTTTTGTTATTATTTTTTGTCACAGTACATAAAATAGGCTACTGCGTCACACGCCCTTTCCGTGGTGTTCAAAAATGTGTATAGAAATTTTTATTTCAAAGATGTAATTTTCAAAGTATTTTCTTCGAACAAAAATAATTGTAAGTAACTGGTTTGAGAACCTAAATTTCCTTCTATAACTTACAGGAAATGATTTTAACCCAATAGAATTCTTTGCCCATCTCTTCAGTAACAAAATATTAAAGTCTATGATAAATGGCAACGCAATACCAATTAGATCATATATTTAAGCCAGAAATGGGAAACCGAACGCTTTGTTATTTATTTATTTATTTATTTGATCCCCGTGATACATTGCTCTTTCGCGACAGTTTCGATTCTGATGTGATCATCTGTGTTCCAAATTAAACCAAATATCTTTGTAGGTGCAAGGGATTCACTAACAGCTATATTATTAGATAAACAGAAATTTTTAGCTGAAAATTTGAATTAAATTTAAATAAACTTGTACTCGCTACTTTCAAAATATCTATTTGCATCAGATGACAATCGATATGCATTCTCAACAATACCTGACCCATGCTAAAGATCGTCAATATAAAAAATGAATTCAACATGTCAACACATTATGTTTATAAATTTGCATATATTTTAAAATAACTTTTAGAAGTGCGCTGTTAGAATAAATGGACCACTGATAACTCGGAAACGCAAAAGCTGCAGGTTCATTGCCTAGAAACCTCATAATTTTCTATATCGAACCAAAGAAATTTCAGTTTTTTACGATCTTCTTTAGCTAAACTAATATTTAAAAATGCCTTATTTGTATAAGTGAATGTGATTTAATATTGTCGCAACTTATGTGTAATAAATACGGGATTGGATCAAATCCTCAAATTAACAGATCATTTTGAGAAAGTTTTCGTTTTCTCCCTTCGAGTAATTATCACACGAGAAATTTTTATAACAGGTCTAACAACGGCTCTATAAGGTATTGTTACAAAAATTCTATCAATCGTAGGTGCATAACGAGACAATCAGTCCATCAAGGGAGGATAATGGCAAATGACATTTTGTTGACAAAAAATCATGACAGGACGGAACGCAGGACAAATTAACAGCACAATCAATAAACGAACCATTTATTTAGATTCGAGACACAAATACAGGAACAAAACAGCAATTGTAATAACATTCACAGTTGCATCAGCACCGTTCATCTCACCAGCTTACTAGTTCGCACTACTTGGCTGAATGACAAAATTAATACTATGCACTTCTAAGGCAGACTTCAAAAGTTCCCAGCAGATGTAAGCCGATTCTCTAGCATTCTACTCGGCTAAACTACCAACACTTCGTTGGCAAATACACTCAGCCAATGCCGACCGCTTCCAATGGATATCCCGATCAATCAATGGCTTCACATCTCTGAGTTACTTATAAGCGTTCTAGCCAGATGTGAAGTCACAGGGAAAATTCAGGAAAAGTCTGTAACTTTCCTTCCAGTCATATGTGGCAAAGATCCCAATACTTTCTAGTAGCATATAACCAAGTTTCTCTACAAGTCGCCAAATCGGTCGTCAAATTCGTTGCCAAGTTAAAGCGGTCATTGTTTAAACCTTCCTTGGCTAAATGATGAAATCTCTGCAAATGCCTCTTTTTCCTTATAAGAGAAACGTTGCAAGGAAGGTAGTCTCAGGTTCGTAACAACGTATAATATCCCGAAAAGAGCAGTGTATCATTGTAGTCTTCTACAATATCATCTTTTAATTGTTCAACAATTATTTTCTTAAATATTTCTCACAAATTTCCCCATTTTTATTTAATTTGATCTTTTAAATTCTTATATCATCTCTTGGATATTTCGAAACGGCGGTCTAATTCCTCTCGACTCGATTTATAAGGTGAATTAATTTTATAACTATCATATATAATATTTATCATGCATTGTTTTATATAATAAATTACTTTCAAAGTCTTCAATATTTTTTGTTATCCGAAAGAGATAGATTTTCATAGTCATTTATAAAACCCAGTGAATCAAGCTCCGAAAGCAATTTTAAATCATTCGCAATTGCTACATTTTTCATTACCGCTATATTTTGAGATCAGATTTGCTCGTTATATAAACTAGAGAGTGCCGTAACCCAACCAAAAACAATGTTGATGATAATTAATCTTTTGTTCATTTGAACACTTTCTGGAAGAATAAATTCACAAAAGAAACTAGAGCATATCAAAGTATCTATATTTAAAGACTCATTAATTTAGAAAGAATTTGCCTGCTAATGATTCTGTTTTGACACAAACTGAACAAAATGTTCATCTATGTATCATGATGCCCAAAATGTTGGGGAAGCATGAATTTTTTTAGTAGGGGAAGTATTTTTTTTCTTGTATGGAAATCATCTGCGGGATAAATATGCTCTGTCGCGCTTTTTATTCTAAACAAATAAATAATTAAAAAGTCATGACGAATTTTAATGAGTTTCTTAGACTTTTACTTAGAAAACTTTTAGAACTCTCGCAAGAAAGAATGGTTTTGACAATTTGAAAATTAAATTTTGAGCAAACTGAAACTGAAGTTTGTTACACGTTTATAAGCAATTTTAAAATAGTTAACATTATTATTGTTTTGTAAAGCAGAATTACTCTGATAGTAATAGAATTGCATGTTCCATTTTATTTAGAAATACAAATTGAATCTGGTTGATTACAACGCATTTCAGGGCAACTAGTTTCGTTATTCTTAGCAATATTGTGTTCTTTATTTCCTAAGCAAATAGAACTATGATGAGTTTGCCTTTTTTACATTTAAAGCAGAGAAACTTATTTGTACGACATTTTTATATGTTTATGTGGGAAGACCTAAAACATTTCAAATAATGATTAGAGCTTTTAAGAATATCGATTTTGTTTTGGAGGGATATTTTACAATTTTGAAAATCGTGTAATTCATTGCAAAAAATACATATGGGCTGCGCAACTCTAAATTTTTAATAAATTGTTCACTCCAAAATTTTTTATGAGTTTTACATGAAATTGTACTGCTTTTGTTATCATTTGAAATTGGAAGGGAAGTTTCACAACATTCTACCGCTTTCTTTCAAAAAATATATCATGTCAGGAACAACAATTTCACTACCGGCTTTTTTAGTGTCTACTAAATTCAAAACCGGATCATTACGTATAATTATTAAAAATACTGGCATTAATGAATATTCATATGATCCCAAAGTGACATTCCTGAAATCAAGATTTCTTATAGAAACATTACGTTCATCATGTAATTTTCTCAAAGCGCGGATATTTGATGAATATTTTACTCTTTTTAGATCCACAATTTTATTCAAGTAAGAATTAATTATAATATTACTTTTTCCAAATCGCTCTTTTAAACTTTTTACTCAATTATTATAACTATCACTAGTAGTTTAAAACCAGAAACTATGTTAGCTGCTGGGCTAATTAATAGATATCTTAGGTATGCAAATTCTTCCAACTGTATATGCAAGTCATTTTTGTGTATAAAGCTTTCAAAATTGTTCCAAAAATTTTGACAACTTTTAGGATAGCCAGAAAATTTCTCCATTGTAAATTTAGGCAGTATAACCGAATTTTATTTCACGGAACATAATTAATTGAAACATCTTCAATTTGATTTAAAGAATTATTCTTTCCCCAATAGCGCGCGCCAAACATCATTTTTCAATATACTGCGATATTCGTTTAGATATATAATCTTAAAACATTTTTCTTGATACTTTTCGCTCTTGATCACTTCCTTTTCAAAGAAGTTAACGTGAATTAAATTTTCACTGTTCATATGAAGTAACTTTAAAATTTTAACTCTCTCTAATATTAGATCATAATCCACATACAATTCGGATTCATCAAATTCGTTTCCAAATTTTAATTTATTTTGAACTGTATTTGTTATAGGTTATTGTTAATTTGCGAAATGTAGTGCGTCTGGAATTAATTTTTTCTAGTGCATCAGTAGATATTTAAAAAGGTTTTAAAGTAAATTATATCAACGTATTTAAAATTTTAAAAATATAAGCTCAGCTTACCTTGCACATGCTAGAAATAATCAATTTAGTATTCTATAATTCCTCATAAATAACATGCAGGGCCGTTCAAATATTCGATGCAGTATATCAATAGTGTTAATAATCCCAAGTGTAATATTCAATAGTATCCAATTTCATAGGTTTCATTGAACACAATATTCTCGGCTGTTTCAAATGTTAATCAGTCGAAGTTTATCTTCATAACTACAATTGTAGAATTGAAATAGTAACCATAATGAATGTTACAAACACAAACAATTACTTACAATGATAATTGAAATACTTAGCATGGACAGTTAAATTAATATCCAGCAATTTTAGGTCTCGCAGCCTATAAAAGACAACCGTTTTAATCAGTTATATAGCGGAGAAGAATAAAAGTTTTTTTATTTACAAAATAAATCTACAGAGTTTTCTGGCAGTTACAGTTACAGGGGGTTCTAAATACTTTTCTTAGAGGTACTAAACTTTAAAACATTTTTCAGATTTGTTATAACGAATTTTGAAGATGAGTACATCTATAAAAAAAAAGTGAATATAATGATAAAATGCAGATTACGCTTATATTCTATACCAGAAACAAAAGAAAGGATTGGTTTATAGAATTTTTTTTTTATGTAAGTGATGATTTTGTAATGAATGAAGCTAATAATAATAAATTATGATTCTAAAAAATCAGCAATTAGAATATTTGATCATATGAATCAAAGCAAAACTTTTAAAACAAAATTCTAATTTTTCTGTGTATTATGTAAAGTGATTAAAACAACAATAAACAATATATTTGTAATATGTATAAGCATAATTGTTGATTACTCAAATAACAATTCTCAACCATAAATAAAGACAGTTTTATGACAAAATTACAAAGTCATTTGGAAGAAACAGACATAAATAACGATATAGGATAGTGATACTTGGAAGAAAATCAAAATTAAAAGTTCAAGAAATGCTAAACAATGATATAGTTAAAGGTATGCAAAATCATGTCCCATTACCAAGAAAAGTATGTATGGAAGTAGAGCATATATTGTAAATACATGAGGCAAATAATGATAAAAAAGTGTAAAAAAAAACTCAAAGTATACAATCATAACTTTAAAAAAATTGTTACATAGTAAGTTTGCTTTTAGGTTAAAATTTTAAATTTTTTTTGTTCCTTTATTTTATTAATACACAGCCTAAGCATTTCGTCTCTAGAAGGGTTGGAATAACGTGCAATCTTTTATTCGTTATTTTTTTCTGAGGATATGGAAATTTTTAACTATAAATCGTACCCTTTTTTTAAATAAAACCTAAATTTTAACTATAAATTTTTGTAATGCATGCGATGTTTCTTTGTTTTATGTATTTAAGAAAAACAAGTATTTAATAAAAGATTGTATTTCATTCTAATATTTAAAGCATGTGCATGAAATTCACGTAATTTTTATTGCAACGATCGTGCTAAAAAGTATCGTTAATTTTCTAAAGTTAAATCTTTGGAGACAAACCTTTATTTGAATTACGAGGCTAGAATCAAGATTTATTCATGCTATTTCGGGATTATTCACGATCAATTTAATGCTTAAGATTGATTATCTTGAATCAGAATATGATGAAGATTGTCATCAAGGGAAATGCCGCAGGTGAAGACATATTCAACCAAAACATTTCGTTTATATTCACTTATTCAAATATGCCTTTCATTTTAAAAGATTGCAGTTTCCCATCCGTTTGCATTAGCTAAGAGTATCAACCTTTTGTGAGGCAGGTATTGACATAGAAACGCCATTTTTTTTCACATAGCCAATTTATGCATGGCTTGCTCAAGAGTGGTCACGTCAGATTGTTTGTTTATGCTTCGGACGAACAAACGAAAAACATTGCATAACTTCAAGCATTGCCTTAAAAAGTGGGTTAAAAATAACAGCTGTTTTCTATCTAAATAAAGACTACAGTTTTATTTGAGCTTCGTAAAATTTTACACCATTCACCTCGAATCAATATGAAGGAAACATCACCGTCAACCTAATGTTCGGAAACCATTTCCCCAATGAGGAAACTTTTCATTCTGTAAAAAGCCTGGCCGACGCTGGGTATTTCAGCTATTATGCAATAAAATAACGAAACATCTTTAAAAAGCTCTGCAAAAGGTAGTTAAATATCTGCATTATTTTCTGAAAATATTTTTACAGAAATTAATAAAAAAGTTCTTTATAATTTGTTTTAGATAAAAAAAAAAAGTAATATAATAAACTGTATTTAAGGCTCCTGTCTACCCGGAATTTTGATTTCGTGGACGTAATGTTAACCCTATAGAATTTTGACTTTAATTCTCACATTTTTATTATTTGATCTATTTGAATGCAATAAATTGCATTTGAAAGAGCAAAAAATAATTAATGCTTCTGTGGAATTACTTTTTTCCTAAGGTATTTAAAAATATTTTTATTCTTATTTTAATTATTAGTTTTGAGTTTTCCGGTCTTTAAAGAATATTTTCAAATATTTTTAAGAATCGGAGGAAAAAAACAATTCTACAGAAGCATTCATTATTTTTTGCTCTTTCAGATGCACTTAATTGCTTTCAAATAGATCAAATAGTAAAGATGTCACAATTAAAGTTGTAATCCCATAGGATTAACATTACGAAATCAAATGGCGGGTAGACGGGAGCCTTAATAGAGATTTACCAAGCAAAATGATGAGATCACTCTTATCTGCAGATTATTTTTAGTCCAAAATATCAGTTATAATTAAGGATCGAAAATTATCATTTTGTTGTCGATTAAATAAAAAATATACTATCGTAAAAGAAATAGAAATTCTTTTGCATAATTCATTTAGAAGATCACTTTTTACGACTAAAAAGCCCTATGTAGCCTCTGAAATGCAAGTTACTCAATCGTATACAAAATGCTGGACCAAACAACGAACTAAAAATATATCACATGATTCGGAAAAACGTATTCTAATCTAATATTTATACCTAACTGAAGTGTATGTAAAAAAATTGTTGCGAACCCGAGATGACGCTCTTCTGCAACGTTACTCATTTAAAAGAGGAAAGACATCTGCAGAGATTTCGTCAGAGCCAAGGGAAACTTAAATGAACCCCTAAAACTTGGAGACGGATTTTGCAATGATTTTGGCAAATTTGGCGGCAAAACTGAAGTTCCAGAAAATGCGGAAAATCTTGGTGATATCTCGACTGGGATGAAAGTTACACACTTTTCCCAAATTTTCCCTTTGACGTTATAACCAGCCAGAGTGGCTATAAATACGAACAGATGTGAAGTCTTTCGAATCGATCCGGATTAGCTAAGTGAATCTGTCGAGGAATTGTTGAAAGCATGGCCAAGCGAATCTGACGAGAGCAGTCGCCGTCTGCCTTGGAAGTACAAAGTACTCCTGTGAAGATATATCGATAGAGTAAACTAGTAATCTGGTGAGCTGATCATTATTAAAAGAGCTGCGACTGTTATTGGAAGTGCTTTTTTTATGTTTAGATCACTAATCTGTACAAGCACTGTGATTCTTTTTTTGTGCTGTTAATTTTTCCAAGTCTGGCTATCTTTAATCGTCTTGTTCTGAATATTTGTGACTAAAACGTCATTTGCTGTTATCCTCCATAATGAAACGATTTCATTCACATATCCACATTAGTACATAAGTATCGAAGAGAATTTTTGTAACAATTTAAATATGAAATAAAAATATATTCCTTCTTCCTTTGACTGACATGATTTTAAAATAAAATGTTTAATTCCTTTTCTTTTTTAATCTATTTTTATACTCAAAAATAAAAATCTGTAGTAAAAATACTTGCATTGGACTTTAAACATCATTAGTAACTCTATGAGGATTTCTCTAAATGTCTAGTATTTGGCACCTTTTTTTCTGCGGTAAGAATAGCATTTTAAGTACATGAATGGAAAAAAATTATTTCAAAAATTTGTGTGTGCCATATATAATATAATTTCGCTTTGAAAATCTTTTTAATACATTTTAAATAATCTTTCGAATAAAATTCTTTATGAAAATTTTATTTTGCTAGATTAATTACATTCTAAAGAACATAATTTTATCTGGAAAAACATAGATTAAAAATTCTGAGGGAGAAAAAGTAATAATGATATTCAAAAACACTTTGTAATCAGAATCAAAAACAACGTTTTTCAATTATACGTAGAATATTTATTTTCCTTCAAGTTATTAGTTCTCAATTTTTTGTTTATGTTACTTTCTGACAAAAAAAGTGACAAATATTTATCTAAATATTATTTTTTTTTCTAAAATATTTTTTATCTTAATAAAAATGCACTTTTAAAAAAGCCTAGCTCTTTTTCAAGAACTATAATACTCCTTTTCTAACAAATGAGATGAGAAGTTTTCTTAAAAGCATCTTCATTTGAAGTGCTATATATATCATGTCAAATTTTAATGGAGGAAAATTTCAAATACAAAAAGTATATTTAAAAAAAAAAAAAAGAACTATACAGTTATTTATAAGAGAAGAAAAAATTATGCTAATTACTGTTCGATGCAGGCTTCTTAGAAGAATAAAGGAGGATTTTATAAATGAATAAACACTGCATCGAAAGTTACTGAAGGCAGTCCAACAGTATCAGTTAATTAAAAAATCAGCTAAAAATGTTTTTAAAATATGAAAATGAGCTTGTATTTTCTTAATGGAAATGTTGACCTTTTTTTAAAAAAATTCTATGATATATATATATATATATAAAATACATTCCTTGACTTTATCTGCTGAAAGTATGTAACAAAAGGTACTGAAAATAGATTTTTTTGCCTCCACCTTACAGACATTTTTCAAAATATAATTAAATTACTATGCTTAAGTTTTCGTTGGAAGTAATATATTTCAAATGCTTATTCATTTAAGAGAAAGAATGCTTTTTTTCACGAAAGAAATGAATGAGATAAAAATAATTGGATTAAAAGCAGAAAAAAAACAGAAGTCAAGACAAATATTGCAATTGTTAAATATTAAATTATGCGGTTCTTCAGAAATTTTCTAATCACGAATCAATACTTAATTTAATCAAAACTGAGTTTTAAATTAAATATTATCACTTTCTTTAAGTTAAGCTCATAGTAAGAAATAAATATTTATGATTTTTTCAAAAACACTAGTAAATGTTTAGTAAATTATACTACAGCAAAAAAAGAAAAGAAAATTGAACAGCTGGGCAATCTGTATTAAATTTAATAATCTACTGAATTAAGTACATAAAGTTTTCTACATGTTTTTCTAAATTAATCGATGCAATTCTTAATTAAGTATTTCAAATGTAATGAGTAAATGTTTTTAACGTAGACTGATTTTATTGTACGGAATATAAAATTAATTAAAAAAAAAGTATGGTAAAAGTGATTTCTTAAAATTTTCAAATGTAATACTTAATTTCATTGACCTTTCTGAACTTTGGATGAGATATTTTTTTCAGTTAGATATTATTATTATGAAGCATGTATAAGTATTTTATGAGTGTAAGATTAATTAAATATAAAAAGGTCATTAAAATTATTCCTCCAGAGACAGAAACCGAGTTTAAAGTACATATGATCCCCCCCCCTTTTTATGAAAGGTATAAATAAAAATGCGTTCGTTTGACTGATGGCAAGTTCTTGACACAAAGATGGCCACCATCCAAAAAGAAACCAATTTATTTTAAATGAAATAATTCACCCGTTAAGTAAATCACTTTAAAGGGGCTGTGGAAGTCAAATACATATTCTAACCGAAAATTCGAATCCAAACAAAAGCAACTTCGTCTTCCATCAGCGGAACCTACGTCGTCCGCTCAATTCCTTCTTTCTCCTGTTCGATCTTTCCCAGCATGTTTTTCTCCAAAAGATTTCAGCACTTCTGTTACAGTTTTTTTTTTTTTTTTTTTTTTTTGCAGTCGTCTTGGCAGCACAATGGTCAGCAAGCTTTAGATTTTCTTTTCTCGGATCCTTAATGTATATTATCCATTATATATTTTATGTAATTCTTCTGGGTATTTATATAATTATTCTAAGCATTTATGTAATTTTATATAAATTTCGAGTACTTGCAGTAATTAATAGAATACTAGTCTCTTGGTTATCTGTACCTATAGTAGATTTCAAATTTTCCGTATTAATGATTCTTTAATTGGCCAATATTAACTACTTTAACCAATATTAACTGCAAAAATATTTTGAAACAACACAATATTATTTTTGAAACAACCAATATGTCTTATAATGTCATTAAGTGCTCAAAAATTTAATATATCTGATTTGTCATAAATATCACAATAATTGCTGACAAAATCTCAGAAAAGAAATCACTTTAAAAATTGTTTTACCTACACAATCACCTACTCCTTCCAAAATTTTATTGCAAGCAAAATTATGAGTTTATAAGTAACCATTCAAAATTGTTTGGTTATTAACGTATTGTGCATTATTCTATGTGTGGTTTAATGCGCAATAAGTCAAAGAATAGAACAATACAAATTTGAATTTATGAATTTTTGAAATTTGAATTTTTTTTGAAAAATTCTTTAATTGTGATTATATTGATAAAGGATATTTTATTTTATTTAAATGTGATTGTAGTTTCATAGATAAAATGAAAACATGATATATACTATACCTTTTTACTTTTGTGGGAACTACTTATTAAAATTTTTTCCTTAAAAAAAGGTCATAGAGTGGGTAAGAAACTACTTATTTTGTGACAAATACATATTTATAAAATATTTTGAGAATACCATCTGAAAATAATTATTTTAATTCCTTATCTTTGTATTTTAATGTAGAATTAATTAGTGCATTATATATTAATTGTATAAAATATGAAAATAAATGTTCAGGTTTTTTTTTTCTTTTGAATGTGATTGAAAAAGTAAAATATTTCTGCGAAACCTCTGTTTAGTTCAAAAACTTATATTCTATGAGCGAATAAAAATAGTTTTAATGAATATTAATTTTTGAATACGTTTGTATAAAACCTGAAGTGAAGTAATTATGATGATATAATTGAATTACAGTCCTTTGTTTGATTAAAATCTAACAAATTAGTGTTACTAATATTTCAAAAATTGTCATTCCGAATTGAGAAAAATATGTAACTTTCTCACTTATACGCTACATTTTTCAGCTGATTTTCATCACTGAGATCAATCAGTTTTAAATGTGATTAAATTGATAAGTTTCAAGATTACAAGAAAGGAGAAATCAAAAGAAAAGCGAAATGGACAAATTATGGAAATATATATTTAATAATAAATGTTTATTGTTTCATAGAAATTTATTTCTTATAAACACACACACAAACATTAAATATATTTTTTCTCTTAAAATTTAGCTAGTGTTTCTGTGTATCTGTCATTTCTGTAGTGAATATAATTAAGAATTTCAAAATAAATACCTAGGTGTGATAAGTTTCCTGGCATATTATAAAACTGAATCGTAATCATATATGTTTTAATTTAAGTTAATTTAAGTGTTAGTAAATTAAAGGAATGTAACCAAAAATAAATTAATATAAGTTGCAGCTTTGTTACTAAATATTGAAAATAATTTGTTCCAGAAGAGGAAAAATATTTTTAATCACTTGAACATTTGAATTGTTTACAGGGAGAGTAACTATTAACTCTTGCTACTTTTTGTTGTAGATAAAATGGAGTAGTTATAGTTTGCCAGATCAGAAAACAATGGATAGTTCAGAGTATACCACTGAATTTTAACAATAGATCTGTTTCATAAAGGTTGAAGCAAACTGAAAATTACAGAGCTACATATTCATATTTGTATGGCTTTACATTGCACGAAAGTTTTAGTAAAGTTGTGCATCTAAAATGATGTATGCAATCATGTTTTTAAAATTTTGACTGATAGTAAATGAATTTGAAATTCTTTCAGTTTTTCAAAGCGTTTATCTCCGGAAAATATAACTGAAATTATTCTTTTTTTACCCAAAAAATCTTTAAAATGTAACAAAAAAAACCTGTATAAACTATAATCCTAAAGTAAAGCAATTATTAGAAAGATAGAAATAATACAATAAAATGGTATTTGTGTCGTAATTCGCAGTTGGAACTTAACTTATAATTATTTCGATTTTGATGCTTTTACAGAATCAGAAGATAGTAAACCTAAGAGATATAATTCAAATGCGAATAATATTCACCGTCATTTCAGAATATTTTAGTATTACAACTCTTTGAATTATTTTATTCATGAGAAAGTTTACTATATTTACTATATTTTATTTTAAAAAAAAACACAATAAGCTTTATGTCAATATAAATGTCACTTGAAGGGTTTGTAAATACTTTTTTAGAATTTTGATATAACTATGCATATATTCAAAATCCACTTAAAAAATTAGTCTTTCTAACACATTCTCTCTGAGGTTTGAATTTTTTTTTAACTGTTTCTATCTAAAGTTATTTCTAAGTAATTTCTATGACTGTAAAAGAAATCACGAATTTTTTTTCAGGATATTGAGGTATTCTCCAGAAAAATTAATCATTTTTTTTAATTTCTTTTAAGATCATGAATTTATTTATCTTAGAAAAATTATCCTCTCACAAAATATCTACTAGAAAACTTTTAAGTCAATAATATTTGAGTAAGTTGTGCTCTAAGTGCTAATTAAAATTTATCAGTCAACTAAAAATTTAAATAACATTTATCTATCTAAAATCGACATAAAGATCTATTATTTAAATGCAAGCATATTCACTGTATTAAAACGCACGTTTGCCTCGTATGAATAAAAAATATTTCTCAATACTCCCGATTCTCCTTTTCATAAGCTTGCAATATAAATTTACTCATAAGTGATGCAAATATAAGGATTGTAAAGAATATTAAATTGTTTGAAAATGCATTTGAAAAACATTCTAATATATGGTTGGCTTAAAACAAGCAATTTTTAAGAGATAGTATACTTTTATTTAAAAATTAATAATACTTCGATTTATACAAATAGTAAACAGTCAAACCACAATATTTCGTTATTTTTCAAGAAATGATGCATACATAACTATTTTCCCAACGAGCAAATTATGTAAACAAATGCATTAGCTTTTTTTCTTACTTCTGATAGAAATGTAGAGAAAAATTGTCTTGTACTAACAACCTTTTGCTTTCTTTTTTGAGTACTTGTAAACCCTAGAATCTGTAATCATACAAACAAATCTCTTCATTGAAAAGTGATGACGTTAACAACCAACAATTCTACGATACCTACCTCTTACAATTCGAAAAAATGCAACTCATTTTCGAAAAGTGAAAAACCTCTTAAATACCACAGATATTTTTTACTGATATTAATGATGCATTCATTTTTGCAAAATGTTACATCAAAATATCGAAAATGCGCCCCTTCCAAAAATATGAAAAAAATTAACTCAGAAAAAATTTGTTAAGTATAATTTTTCGTAGTAAACTTGTTATATAAGGCACAAATTAAGAAATTGAATTTATCAATCAAAACAGACACACATATAATATACATATGTATGTAAGTATACATTCGTTGAACATATAAGATTAATATAAAATACGCTGCCGAAACATGTCTGATTACTTTATTTTGTGGTTGAAGATGAAAGCGATGAAATTTTCTGTTTGCTATGAGTACCATTCCATTCTGTTCAATATAACTTCTCATTAAATAAAATTTATATTTATATATATATATATATATAAACTTTTACAAACATGAGATGATCCACATGAAGGAAAAGCAGTCAGTCAATTGAAGTTTAAGCAATGACTCCTACCTTGGCAATTTGGCGAGAAGAGTAGTGACTGCGGTTAATGGAAATTTCCCGAAAGTGCAAAAACATAGGCGCGAAATATCCATCGGAAGAAAGTTTTGGACTTTTTGTGAATTTTCGGCGTGACGTCAGCCCTAGCTAGAAAATGTATAAATACGAATGAGAGCAGGAGAGAGAATGAAGAGTAGTGTTTGGAGTCGGCTGTAGAGATTGATCGCAAAATGGATTTGGAAGCCGTAGGCACTTGATCGGATCTGAGGAAAAGTAGCGTGTATATGCCGGGTGAATTAGCGGGGTGGCCGGTATCAGCTTTGGAATTGCAGAGAGTTACTGCGAAGTTTTGTCGGCAGTGAAAACTAGTAAGTGGGTGAGCTGAATATTGCTGATACAATTGTCTTTGCCATTAAAAGCGCTGTTTTTTCTGTATCTGTGTCATTAATCTGTGCAAGAGCTATGTATTCTAATTGTGCTGTGATTATCTGTTACCTGTGTCTGCTACCTGTATGTCGACTCGTCCAGGATTTCTAAATAAAGCGCCATTTGTCATATATTCCGTGTAGGACAGATTTTCACTCCGATACACCCAGAAATAGTAGCAAGGCATACATTCGTATATATATATATATATATATATGTGTGTGTGTGTGTGTGTGTTTATGTGTGTGTGTGTGTGTGTTTATGTGTGTGTGTATGTGTGTGTGTAGTAAAAAGTAGAGATGAAAATAAGTATTTAATCAAAATATAATAAATTATTCTAAAAACTATTAAATTATGCTAACAGAAATCTGTTGAAAATCATATTAATAATGTATGAAAAACAAATCCAAAACAAGATAATATGAAAACCCTTATTACAAACAAAATAAAACTAAAATATAGTGAACGAAAGAATAAAAATTTCATAAAAATATGAAATGTAGAAGAGAAAAACGTACATAGATGTATACTAAAAGCTTCGGAAAAAATGAAATTCGTTTAAAAATCACAGAAATAGAGCATATGTAAATAAAGTAATAAAAATGCTATTACAGACTGTAGACTATGATGCATGGTTATGCATGTAATTATAAGATCCAAACCATTTTACTTAGCTACAACTTTTTTAATAATTTTAAAAAAGTAAACTAGCAAAATTCAATGAACAACAAGACGAAACGCTATGTGGAAAGAGTAATTCCGAAAAAGAATAAAAAGCAAATTAATAAAGGTCATAATCTAAAGATATTACTGCCATATTTGAAAAGCAAAAAAAAAAAAAATAAATAAAATAAACACTAAAGCTAGAGGGAGTTGCAAATAAGAAGGTAAAAAAAAAATAATAACGTCATGTTGAGGGCTAAGCCCAAATATTTCTTCAAAACTGAAGATAGATTTAAGTGAAACTATGTTTCCTTCCAATTAGATTGAATAATTTGTATTTTATATAATCGAGAAATTATTCAATTACTATAGCTCATATTCTGTAAAAAACACAAAGCATATTTAAATGAATGAGAGTGTTTTTAGTTTTTACTTTTTATTAATGTATTTTAATAAATTCAGGAATTGAATTTTTTTAACAAACGGAAATATACATATAACCTTGAAGAATAACGTAACAACAAATAATACCAAGATTTTTCAGAAAGTACAGTGTTGAAATGTTAATACATAATAGGTACGCATTGCTTAAAATTCTTGTTATATTTTCTGAAACACACGAAATATTATTTTATATGGTTAATATCTTGTATATAAAATGAGAGGATAACAAGTAGGATAAATGTAAAATAAGGTAAACAATCTATATATATCCAATGTATAATGCATTTTAAACACTGCTATAATTTCTATTACTAGTTTCCTTTTTTTAGTTTCTTTGTAAGTACTCAAACTATTTAAAAGTTTAATTCACACAAAAATTGATCAATCTAACACCAACATCCAACTGAAAATAAATCTATTATGATTCCAACTGAAATAAATATTCATAATGAATCAGTTAGAGAAAAATAACTCAATTCTTAGTTTGAGAAATTACTTTATTTGGCAACGCAAATGTTGTATAAAAAAATGAACTTTAAGAAATGAAGCGTGGAATCGTTTTGTCTCAAGCCGTCGTCTTAACTCGAGTTCTTGTGGCCGCATACAACTCTTGAGAGTCTTGATAAGCTGTAGTATTCCTGTAACACCTCGCTATATTAGACAAATGGGGATCTTCTCTGGATACCATGGCTCTTGGACGACCTTGCCCAAGCTTTCTCTCGACGGATCCGGTATCCTTAAACTGTTTGCATAAGTTGAGCACGACGCTGGGCGTTAAATCGAATTCTCTGCAAATCTGGATTTGAGACTGGCCTGCTTCAAGCCTACCCACAATTCCCCACCTCATTTCATCATCTTAACTTTGGTGGTTACTCAGTTTTACTATTTGAATTTCAATTTAAGCGATTGCTGCAAAAAAAAAAACCACGAAATTCGGCGAAATGTGCAAGAGAACGAAATACGGATTTTGGCACGCACTCTCAGAAATCCTGTTTTTCGACTAGTTCCGCCTCTACTCACGTATACGCTTGCATATTCAGCGTACAAGATTTGCATCTTTATTTTGAAGCAACAATTTTATATTTCATTCAGTTCTTTCCATGAAATTTGACAAAATATGTAAATTATCTTAATTTTGAACACCATTGTGTATACGGATTTCATCCGTATAAAGAATTATTATAGAATAAACAGAAGAGTTTAATAGATTTATTTTGCAGATTAAATGCTAAATGTGAGTTATTGTTATTATCGTCCACGAAAATAAATCATTAAAAAATAGAGCTAGATATGAAAAAAAAAAAAAATCATATAATCGTACTGAAAATGTTTTCCAATTTCTTCGTTTCCTTTTTTTGAATACTTTCATGCTCGGCATTCAAATTTTTTATAAGGGAAAAAATGTTAAAAAGTTTAGAGAGAGTAGTTCAGATTCTTAAATATTCCTCTCACATCTTTTTCCAAAATTGAGTTAGAGATCGTGATAGTTCTTTTGAAAGGAAAAAAAATTAACGACTTCGAAGTTGTGTTCGAAATTTCTTTCGTTTTTCTTCACAAAAGTTTGAATCCAGAAATGTATTGCAATTTTTTCATATCTTTTACTGCCATTGGAACATAACTTTAAAATGTAAAACATACATTCAAAAAGAGCATTTCGAAACCTTTACCTCGAATTTTTTTTCCCTTTAGAATTTTATTCTCCTCAGACTCAAAGAAGAATGGCGAAATATATAAAAGAAATAATATTTAAGGATGGGAATACTTTTAGGGGAACAGTTCTTTCCTGCCCTTTTTTTTGGCAGCTGTATCGATCAATAGTATTTTTGAATTTCAAAATTCCAGATTGACGAATCCATATAGCTGCATGCTATAGCTATTCTTTAGTTCGTGAATAATAATAAATATTAGATGTCCAACAGGAATACAACACAAGATTTCTACAAAATTCAATAGAATTGTGGATTTCTAATTTTTGAATTAGCATAACTTTAGCAAAACATGGCGATCTGAAAAAAAGACAACATAGTCAAACGACGAAATGAGTATCTGTTTTAGCACCTCCTTCTCTTAACTTCCCCACCACACCAAAAGAAGATTCTGAGTTTTAACAGTGGTGACTCCACACATTTACCAGATTAATTTATGATGCCCCTACATTCCGTCGAAAATGTTGGTTAAAAATGCAGCTATGACCTTTGAGAAAGGATAGAAAACTTTGAAAACAAAGGCACAGAATTGTAAGTCAAATCTTGACCTTACAAGAATTGGATTTCCTGAGCACATAAGGCACTTCTTCACCATTATTTCATCATAGGAGCTGTTATTTTCTATTATGGTTGCTGCTACCAGGGTCCAATAGTTGAAATAATCTACGGAAATTTTTCGAAAAATTTCCGTAGGTATCATAAGAGATCTCCTCAGCTTTCATAATAAAGTATATCTCGGCAGACAATGTTAAGAATTGTAGCAGTTGCACCTATTTTAGAGTGCAAATACAACCTAACGATTATATTATTTTGCATAGAAAATGTTAAGAGCAACAAGCTCTAATAATTCATTTGTGTAAATATAATTCATGTTTCCAAATTTGTTGTAAATGACAATACAATAGCAATATACACTAAAATATGCTATCCAACCAACCAAAGCACATTTAAAGAGTAGTAGCCATCATGACGGGTTCTTTATTGGAATCAAGACTCGAACACGCAGTACAACTTGAATATCGCCGGCCAAGTGTACAGGACCAGAACAACTCGACTATATCAACCGCCCTATGAAGGAGATCAGGATGACTTCTTTGTTATGGGGATGGGAAAGTTTCTGAATGTATAGCATCAGGATCTTATTGTGTTTAAAACATCGCGCATTCAAAGTTTTTAAGAATATAAACACTTTGAATAAATTATACTGTTTGATACAATTGCTCAATGTACGCGATTTTTAAAATTATTTTTGACAGAAGAAATGACGGAGCAAAGACAAAGCTATTGATTGCATTCTGGAGTGCATAATCCTGCCTTGCTTTCAATCATTATTTTCAAAGCATCCAATTTTGATGGGGATGTAGGCGATAAACTTTTCTTTCAAACTTCCCCATAAAATCCCCATAAGTCTCACAAGATAAGATCAAGAGAATAAAGTGGCCAATATATATATTTCTTATTTCTTTTCCAAATCTAACAAAGTTGTTCCATTATTCTTCTAACCAATTTTACAATCGATAATATGCTGTTCTCAGTAAGATTTAGTAACACACTACATTTAAAAAATAATTAATTTGGTTAAAAAAATATTTTTACCAAAATTGAAACTTCAGTAGTACTAAAGCTTACGAAATTTTTCTCTAAAAGCATACTTGGAGTAACATTTTACGCGATAAATATTTAATTTTCAAAAAAACTGCTACATCAGTAATAAATACTGTTTTTTTCCATCATGAAACAGAGGGAAATAATTGTATTAGTGTATGAAATCACGTGATCTATATTCAAATACGGTCTACGTAATTTTAAAAAAATGTTAAAATAATGATACGAAAAAAACTAGGAAAAGAAGAAAATGAAACTTTTAAGAAGAGATATAAGAATATAATGAAATGCATACTAAGAGAATTGGGATTGTTTATTAACATCTCACAAAAAAGCAACACAAGGGCTTTCGGCGATGAATCTCGAGATTTTGAAACTCGGTCATGAGACAAGGATCTCTCTCTCCAAGTTTTCATACCACATCATTAAGAGGACTGGGGACCTCAACCAGATTTAACGAACATTAACAAAGCTACACAGCAAGCCCTTAGTGGCATCAAGTTTCGAACCCGCGACTCGACGGAAACAACCCCAGCCGCAAGTCTGCTAACGTGAACTCTAGGCAAAAAAGGCCAATTGAACTTGATACTGCTTTGATGAATTGTTTGATATTTTCTAACAGTAAAAAACTGGCTTAGAACATTTGATAATCTGATTGATTTTATAAAAATGGCAGAAAGGAAAAAAAAACAAATTTTCTATCAAAATTTAGAACAATGGACCTCACTTTTGTAAATGAATAGGTTCAAATGAACAGGTTGTTGTATCAATTTTCCTCCCATCTAATGCTTACTTATCTGATACTTTTTAAGAATTTAACTATAAATGATTGTTTTTATTTAAGGTATACAATAATGAGTTATAAAAACTAATTACAATAATACACCAATGTCTGTTCAAACGAAATAAGAGCTGTTAAAATAAGCTCACATGCGCACAGTTTCAATTTGTGCACGTTACCGCTGCTGTGTAATGGTTGTTAGTATGAAATAAATCAGAGCGAAAAAAAATTAGTCTATGAGTTTACCACTTATAAACATTTGTTCCATCGAACCGGAGCCTTTCCTATGAATTTGTGCGTGAATAATAAGAGAATAATTGCTTAGTTGTCTATTACGTCGTACTTCCAATTTTGCTTCTTAGGATCAAAAGAGAAAAATTGAAGCAAATTTTCAAATAGTGTATACTATTCGGTTTCTCATTCCGTTTGTTCCTACGTAGAAGTGAGTGTATTTGAATAAGTTACTTGTGTACTGAATTGTTTTACAGAAAACTGTTATACATGAAAATGTTTAAAGGAACTAAGAACAAATATTTGAGGCTTATGGCTTCAGAAATAAATTTAACTGGTACCGATGAATTAAATATTGGTGATTTGACCAATACTATTGAGAAAAATGATATTTATAAAAATAAACCGGTCACTGTAATAGATAGCAAGTACTACAATTGAGAATCAAAAGTTTGAAGAATAGCAAATTGATCTTGAGGAAGAAAAAATTGGAAAGCGAATCATTAAAAAACGAATTGGAACTAGGTAAAATCAAATCCGAAAGTAAACTCAAAGTAAGTGAAAGCGAAACAAAATTTCAGAATCTTTTAATCAAATAATAAAAATATTAAAACTTTTATCTGTGAAAATTCCTTTATATGTCCTGAGGATTGGTGTGTTTTCTTTAATTCTTCAGAGAGAGTTTTCAATACTGAACTTGTGCCTAGGATTTATATAGCGGAAAATTCTGTTTAACGTATTAGGGAATAGAGCCTCCAACTTAACATATTACTTGAATGATAAGGATATCGTGAATTAGGAGAAAATAAAAGTATTACTCTAAAGAGAGTTTCAGCCAACACCATATCCTTGCTTATAAGGTTTTAGACGACATACAAACTACAAACAGCTACATAAGACTTATCAGCAGTGTGCTTCACATTTAGTGACAAATAAGGATTATTATTTTGAAAAACGAAATATATCCGACTTTGTGACTTTTAAACAACTTATTGTATCGCATAAATATTACCAAACTCTAGACAAAGAGATAAATTATCACATTAATATAAAACAAAGAGATAAATGGTTCACCAAAATGAACTAATTAAAGAAATTGGTCACTATTTTAAGTTACGCTGAGAAACTTTACTGAGAATTTTACCTTCAATCGTAAATATGGCAAAACCAATACGAAAAATATAGCTAGATTATTTTATCTCAAACATTAAGGCTTGAGATTGCGTGTTATGTCATGGGAATCATTTTTAGCGAATTTTCCGTCTTTCTTAAATTTATTTGAACAAGACTTTGCGAAAAATGTAATAAATTACGCTGTAATTTTGTTTACGTCTGCAAATGGATTCGAACTCTAAAGTAAAGATTGGTTGCTTTCCCCAAAAGCGCCACAATTAATCTTTGCATTTTCTGACAGTTGCATAGCAGACGAAAAAGAATCGTTTTCATCATTAAAAAATAAAAAATGGAACTGAAACTAAAACAAGTAAGCTAATGGATGAGTCTTGATCTAATGGATCTTGAACCCCAATGCAGAAGATTTCGTTCAAAAAACATTTATGAGTAATTATTTAAATAAAAACGTGCAGTTTTTTTTCTCGTTTACTATACGTTTCCTAATCGATGAGACATGTCATAAATTTGTAGTAAAGTGTTTATTAAACGTGAGGAGTGAATCTAATTTTTATATTGCAATTTCATTGAGCTTTTGCAGTTGAAAAGACTAAAAAAAGCATATTTGTTTCATAATTGAATGATATTTTCTTGACAGTAAAACATAATTAAATGCTTCAATATGCAACGGGTGAGAGCTTTGTCAAAATTTTGGATTTTATTAGCACCGAAACTAACCGCCCATTTAACATTTTCACATTTTTTTGACTTTTCAACACTGGATTTTTCTAATGTTAAACTAGCAGGTGATAGATTTGAAATTCCGGAACATGTATATGTGTTGCTTGGAGTGGGAGCTTGCATGAGCTATCAAAACTAAGCAGATTCTTGAAAGAAATTCCAATCTTATTCAAAACACTGTTTTTGATTTTGTGTGAAAAAAGAACCTCGAGTATTTAAAATTGTATTCAAACTTCTTAAACAATATCAACAGTTAGGCCAATAAAATTAGGTAAAGGGAGGAAGGAAAAGGATCGTATTATATTCCCCACCTTGGTGTTTGTAATTTATTGATCAAAATACAAAATCATTAAAACTCTCAATCTGGCCTCGTCATTAATACAATGTGTCTTTGATATAATGTGTCTTTGGGCCATCAAAGTGGCTCTGAAGAACACCAACGGTGATTGGATATCTTACGAAATCACATACGAAACCATTGCACATGGCTGTCTGGATGTGTGAAGAGTGACAACAAATCATTCATCGTGGCACTGATTTCTTTATACTTTCACACAAGGGAACGGTTATCATTCTCCACGACAAAAGCGAGATTATTTTCTTGTGCCATTCCGTATGGTTACATGCTGCTCTTTCGTGGCAATTACACTTTATGATGACATTGCTGTGGTATCAGAGGCAATCTCCGTAATAGTCTCCAATATCGTGACACTGTAACAAGTGCGTGACAGATGTGACGCGCGAACCGACGGAATGACCATCCGCCTTCTTGCAGTCCTACAATGCGATCTTTCTCAAAAGCGTCCAACCTTTCAGTGACTGTCGTTTTCCTCTCAAAGGCCCTCTGAACTTCAAAGCGATAAATTAAATCCCAACGCACTAATTACAATCAAAATTACGCGATTTCGGGAGAACCTTTTAAAGGGTCCTTAGTAGTGGCACGAGATGCCTAGATTTGCCGACATCATTGGCGCAGACGTGGCTGACACTTTAATCATTTAAATAACTAATAGAGAATAAACAATTTCTTAATTTTCTTTTATATACCTTGCTACCTTCTGAGTGCAATTTTTTTCACGATAAGTGTATATTTAAGTTGCAATTCATGTTCCTTTTGCTGATGCTTGAGAGTATGACATACGTCTATACTGCACAGTTTTGAAATGTTATGTGCATATTTTTAGTCTCTTATAAATAAAAATCTATAGATGACTCATATCCGAAAGTGAAAAATTTAGAGAATATTGAGTTTCTATCGGTTAAAAGAGCAAAAGGCTGGGAAGAAAATACAGATAACGAAATTCTTTTTTCTTTTACAAAAAGTTATCACTAAAACAACAAAAGGAAGTTTTAAGTTAGGAACTTGAAGAAAAAGTTATAAATATTTATATTATTTTATTCTTTGTAAAGTTCTTTTCCCTCCTTCGGAGGAAAAAAAAAGAACATATATATATTCAAAAATATTGTAGGACTCTGAAATGTTTTACAACATAGGAAATCGAAATGCAGACGAATAGTTTATCTAAGAAACAGATGTAAATGGTGTTAGTAAAATAAACGGATAAGTATTCCAGACACATATATCACAATTAATGGAATCTTTTAGCTTCAAAATGATAATTTCCATTTCGCTTGATATCTGTATTGTTACAATTTTGTTTCGACCTTGTTTCAGAGTATTCATGAATTTTATTTCTTTTATCTTTTCTATTGCACTTTTTCTCAGACTTTAGAAGTTTTAGAGCGTTTTTTAAAAACAAGTGTACGTTGAAGTGGCTAAGTTTATTTGAAATCCGGATTGCTTCGAATTAAATTTCCAATGTATCGTAACATTCTATTTCTTTTGATCGGTGGAGGAAAACTTTGACTGGAAACGAAAAGTACACAGGAAATACATTATTAAATTAAAAGAATGTTTACTTTTTTGTTTGGTAAATATTTGTACGGGACTCCAGAATTTAAGAGATCATATTAAGAGATTATGTGCATATAACAGGTTTCTTACGCATTTCTCTGTAACTTATCATTTAGTGGCTGTCTCAGGACGTTATTTGATTTATGAATATCTTCTAGTAAATGAACCTAGACTTATATAAATGTAATTGATTTGTAGTATAGTGAATCAGATTCAGAGGATAATATTTATAAACTGCAAAGAGTTGTAATAGAATGGAGAGAAATTGGAAAATTTACAGCTCGGATCCTATTTCTTTTCCCCCTTTAACAAACACTTCGAGGATCTGAAATGAGTTTGGTTGCATTAAATGTCTCTCCCAATGGATGAAACGTGACCTATGTGATCAGATTTAAATTGGTGAAGTCGAGTAAATAAATTTGATAAATTGCATTTATAAGCAGAGATGAATTTGATTTTGTTGTTTCAATTTAATACGGTATTTTATTGCGTTTTAGAGAGTGGAGCTGAAACTATAAACGAAGGATTAGCGACTGAATTGCCAAGCGTGAGGAGTTATCAAATCACAGCCAGAATAGATCTACTTAGAGTTAGTTAATCTAATCTTCCTCAATAAATCTTCTACGAAATGAACCTGATTGACTCCGATGAGATAAGTAATAAGTTATCATGTTGAGCATTAGGTTGACGGTTACAGGTTGTATTCATCGGTACAGTAAGTTAGGTTCACGGGTAAAGCAGGTAGGTGTGGTTTTCTATTCACTGGACGATTATTTAGCTTATCAGTGTTGTTTTCAGTTCATTAGAATTTAATGATTGTTTATATAAGATTTATATTGAAGAGAAATGGAATTAATACCGGTGCATTACAGGATAGATCCTTCAAGATACATATGTGCGTCGGCTGATAAGAAGAAAGGGATCAGATGGTTGGATGTTAGTGTGGTGTATTCATCTGTGAAAGAACATGTAGTAGGATTCAAATTACAAGTTAGTCCTGACACGGAACCGATTAAGTCATGTTAGAAAAATAATAATTTATTACATACATTTTTAAGTTCAGAAATTTGGAGAAACCTGTTCAAAAATATAATAATTTAAATATTGAATTTTGAATGTTTGAAGATCCGAAAAAAATCAATTTGATTTCTTTCGTTGCCTGATTATTTAAGTAGTGACAGAACTTTTCTAAATAGTGATGACACAATTTAATAGAAGTTAAACAGGGCGTTACAAATGTAATTTAAATAGTTTTAATATATATATATATATATATATAACTCTATTTATTCCTCTTTTTTATCAGAGAGAATCTATAAATAACAGAGAGAGGATTACATGACAAAAGAGGAAAATGCCAGAGATAGGAGTCTACAGTCTTGGTTACAGCGGAAGAGAGAGGATTTTACCTTTTTTCGATTTGATATGGAGGGGAATAAGATCATATGGGTTTGGATGAAGGGACTTTTTAGGGACTTTGCTGGAGACACACAGTTTAGTAGGTATTATCCCTACAGGTCTGCGATCCTGGGAAAAGTTGATTAGACGGATTTTACGAACGCGTGATTGTATAAACTAAAGGATAAGCTGGACTTCTATCAGAAAATAAAAATGAACTCTTTACTTGAGTTAAAGAATATGGAAAATTAGAATATATGTAAGTTTTAGTATCTGGTTGCTTTAGGCAGTTGAAAACAATTAATACTTTTTCTTAAATTTCTGTTGACATATTCACTATATCATGATGTTGAAAAAATGGATAGAATGAATGGATAGAACATAAAATAAAGATATTCATACATTTTTTTTTTTCATTTTAATTAGGAATTAATATATTTCTATGTGTATTAATATGTTATGTATTTACTCAAGTATGAAAAGATAGATTATGCTTACTTGCATTAGTAATATGTTTCATAAAACTTGAATAACGGTAAATATTTTGAACTTTTCATTCAGCTACTGACTAACATTTTCTGAATAAGATATAGTGCAATAATATTTAATAATATTTTATTTTACTAATTTATTAAGCGCTGAGGGAATGTAAGATATCTGTTTTCTGGACCAAAACTAATTGGTAAAGCAATCTTTCCTGAAAATTCCTCTTCAAAAACATGTTTGATTAAGCAGCTGAGACGATTTCTTACTTCCTTAATAATTTATAATAAGAAAAAATTAACAATAATGCTAAAATTCTGAAGTTGTTTGTATCTACTGAAATTTTCTGTTCACATTTAATGATGAGCAAAAGAAAAAAATATGTTTATGAAAAAAAAAGCAAATTTTAGAGTTTTTTAAATTTAAAATTATTAAATGATGACAAGGCTCTTTAAGATAACATCCAAGTGTAATTGGATTTCAAAATAATGTTACTGAAGTTTCATCATTACATGGCTAAGAAAAGAAGGTTTATTTCTTGAAGTTCTAGTTATGTATTTAAAAGATAAGTCTAGCTTTAAACACTAATTATTAAGAAAAAAAGTAAATTTTTTCTATCGTTGATTAATACTGCTCCTGCTATAATGCGAAATAAAAATATATATCACTCTTTGAAACAGATGTGTCTATGACAGTTAACTAATTTCACATTGAGAAGCAACAGGAGAACTATTGGCGACGGACTTGAGCAGGCACACCTCCTTTCTAAACTTCCTCACCATACTTACGAGAGGACTTGAGACCTAGACAGATTAATATATATATATATATATATATATATGTGTGTGTGTGTGTGTCATTTACATATAAAGAGAATCTAATGAAAACATTTTTCATGCTTTCTTAAAAATTTATAATTCTAGTTTTCTGTCAAATAAATTAAAATAATTCCTTTAAAAAATACTAATGAACCATGAACATGAAATTTGTGCGAAAGTCAAAAGAAAATTATTAATTTAAAATTGTATAATTCAGATGCATATAGTTTGTAATTTTAATGACATGCAGATATAAAAAATAGAAAAGTCGGTGTGGATGGGTCGGTGGTATACAAAAGGGGTGAGTAGGGTGTAATTCTCCAATAGAATACTATACTGAAATCTCAAGTGACTTTTATGCAATATTTTAATTTTTTCAGAAGATATTAAACTAAATCTTGCTACTCCACATAAATATTTTCATCTGAAGAATTAATGAAATTTAAAATTTGGATATGGGTTGAAGTGAGCAAAAGTCTCTCACCTATAAAGAGTTTCTCCACACCCTTGTGGCAGGCTGAAAGTTCGGTCTTGATTTCCC
Organism: Nephila pilipes; assembly: GCA_019974015.1. NCBI lineage: Eukaryota > Metazoa > Arthropoda > Arachnida > Araneae > Nephilidae > Nephila > Nephila pilipes. The sequence goes on from BMAW01104639.1 coordinate 169,406, forward strand.
AAAAACGTCACATGGGAAGAAGTGAGACAACTTAGAGACTGAAACAATTTTATTATCTATTACAAATATTCTATTATTTTGGAAATTTCAGATATTTCTTAAGAAACTGTGTAAATGACTAACTGATTTTATACTCTGAGTATAATTATAAGTATGTATACATAGCTTTAAAAGCAAAAGTTACATGACTCAATCAATTTGATAACTTTTTTAAATATTAAAAAAAATATGTTCACACGTATTCATAGAGTAGCTGGATATTAGTTTATATCGCAGTTGCATTATTCAATTCTAATGAATTTGCATAAGTATTGCAAAACGTGGTACTGCTCTTTTGTGCTCCAAATCAAAACTAGTTTTATTCGAATATTTTCTATATCATTCAATGAAAAAAACCTTTGAATTTTCTTTTGTAGCCTGTTGTCATCGAAAATAAATTAAGTGATAATATTTCAGACAACAGTACGAAGAAAAATTCCAAACATGGCTCAGAATCCTGAGAACTCAAATGTTTTTGTTCTCTCTGCTATGTGTAATATTCATTAACCAACAACGAACATTTTTTGCTACTATAATTAACATAGCTTATCGCCTTAACAAGAACTCCAGAAATGAAGCCGAGTATAAACTCGTATCTCAGCTTTCTACTTACTCTGCACTGTACTTTCAAGCACATAAATATCTTCGAAAATTCATTTATTTTATGCTATACATATATGAATAATTCTTCACTAAAATTTGGAAGTACATTTTGTATGTACTATAAATTAGGTTTTTTTCAACACATAAAAATGGTTCCAGAATATTGGTTTTGGTTCTCTTTAATTCTGGCTTCTTCAGATCACATAATCCTCTGCTAACATTATTTATCAATGACGAAAAATAAGATCGATATTTGTGAGTTTACGTTGGACCGGATAACAATAAGATAGATTTAAATGAAAAGATTGAGCATAAAAATTAATTCTCTTGCATCATGATACCTATGATATAAGTTAGAATTAAAATTTCTCGATCAGATACAAATGCGCAAGTTCATAGCATTCGATTCTCTCTATTTTGTCTCTGAACACATCATCAATTCTGTTTGATCTTCACCGTCACTGTACTCTGTTCCAGTCAGTGTATTACTGGTCAATGTCTAATGGTATTTCTGTACGGCTTTTTAAGTGATTTCGAATTAAGTAGATAGATTTATTCCATGCCTTTTATA
>BMAW01104639.1:178349-211541 GCA_019974015.1 Nephila pilipes
AACTTGTTTTTGTCTATAAATTATTTCAGAAATAAAATATGATTTTCTTAGAATTCTTTTCTTTCTTCACCTACAACTTAAAAGCCTCGCTGAAATCAGATTAAAACTATATTTAAAAGAAATGAAACATTAACCACAAAAACTTTCGATTATATACATGGGCAGATCTTTTGCTTTTCGCTTTTCCCTCTTCCCTATTCTTAATTTAAATTTCTGATAGGCATTTCATAAATTTCATTGCATTAAAGAACCACCATTTCCACGAATTTATTTCATAAATTATAAAATAGAGTTTAAATATTGAAGATTTTATAATAAGGATAATAAGCAATTTTGCTTTTATTATTAAGTATGTAGTTTCCAAAAACTTCAAATTGATATGAATGAAATATTATATATTATATCTTATCGCAAAGATCTGATGTACACACACACACACACACACACACACACACACACACACACACACACACACACACACAAACACACAAACACACACACAATAATAACACACACACAAACATTAATAATAATAATACATTAAACACACACACTGAGCTCCCAAAACAAAACAAAAATGCCCCATGCAGACTTTGTAACTTAAAATTGAACTTTGTCACTCGAATGCACAAGTTTAATGTCGTACTAAAAATAGATAAAAGCATAATATATTCATAATTTTATTCACCTGTCTTACGCAGACATTCTTTTACACTCATTGACAACTGCAAATGACAGGTAACTTAATAAATGAGGCAATTAATTTAAGATTTTTTTTACTCTTCATTATTAATGAATAACTTCAAGACCACTAATTTAATATAAGCTAAAAAGTTCAGTTTAGTTGATTAGACAGGAATAATTTTTTCCTATTCATTCTCCTCGTATATTGTGTTTAAGATTTTTCTCGTTTGGATTGTAAATTGCCGAGGAATTAAAATATAATGTTGGAGAACTTTAGGAGTTATTGATCTAACAGACTATTGTTAGTTTTGTTCAGTTCTTTCTTTAAAAATTGATCGGATTTTAATAAATCACGACTTTTGACCAGAAAAGTATATTTTAATTTTGTCAATGAGTGATTATTGTGACAATACTAAGACTCTATTTGAAAATGAATAGGGTTCAGTTTTTATTGAACTAATTCAAGTCGAAAGGATAAAAAAATTAGTTATTTTTCCGTTTCAAGTTATTAGTACTATTCATAAGGAGAATCTCAGACGATGCGTCATCTGTTATTTTGAAAAAAGGATCATAGATACCATAAAATCTAAAAGTAAAATTCTTCTGCGTCTTAAGATTCTCAGGAAATTCGCCTTTTTAAATTTGTTTTAAATACGTTTTTAATTATTATTCTAAAAGTCTTCTATTCTTAGCGCAAATTTGTTGTGACAACACTAAATATTTTATAAATTTCCTTAAGATCTTGTATATACGTATTGAGTCTAATTTTAAGTCATTTGGGTAATAACCTTCAATGTAAAGGTCATTATACCGATAAATTATTTTTAAAATGCACAGATGACATGTTATGTAGATGATCTTCGTTATACAGAAGTGTTTTACTTATTATTTATTATATATGTTAACTCGTATTAAAGTGATTTAATAACATGAACAATTCAATTAAATGTTTTTTAAATTCTATTTCTTTACCTTTTATGAAGAATAATATCATTAATAAAGTAAAAAATTGTTTTCCTGTTATATCTTTTATTTTAAAATTATGGTTATTAGTTTATTGTAGAAATGCTTTATAAACGCTAAGCTATTAAGAGAATAAATGATTGTGATTGTTGATATGTAATGCCTCATTGAGAAGCAACACGAGGGCTACTGTAGACGAACCTCGTAATTTTGAACCATGCTGAAATGACGAGGACGGGACCTGAACTATGGCACTTCCTACTCCAAACTTCCACTCTACACCACAGGAGAATTTGAGATCTCTGTCAAATTTAATGTGTATCAGCTCCTCTGTACCGCGAGGTTTTAACAGCATAAATCCTCGAACTCGCAACTGAACAGAGCCCACGACCATGATCACAAGACTACCGTGGCAATCGTTAAGTAAATAAATTAATTTAACAAACGAATCAGGAAAACTAAAGATCAACATTATAATATTTTGCATAACACTAAAAGAGTTTGTGTTTTAAATATTTTAAATATAACTGCATTTTTCCGAAATAAGTAGATCGAAAAAAAAATACAATTCACTTTGTAGCGAAAAAAAATAATAATTTAGCAACTTAACGACAGTATCTGAGACTAAGTAGAAGATGTGTAACAACCCAAGCATATGATCGCTTTTTATCATTTCCCGAAGGAGGAGAAACACTTCTGTGTCTCAGCTTATTACAGAACATTTTCCGCTACGGAGAAGACACGATCTACGACTGCGATGTGCTGACGTTTCAACATCAAGGACTCAAAGCAAAATGACACCTAGTGTATGTTTCTTTAAAGAGGACTCAGGCGTCCTAGTTTTTTTACGTAGAGCAAAACAGCACGTAATCAGGAAGCAATGAGCTTCTGTATTCTTCACAGACAAATCGCAATTTAATCAGGTCGTGTTCTGATTTGGAGAAAACAAGGCACCAGATACTACCGATCAAATATCGCTTAAAACCGTAGTTATGAAGGAATGGGAAGCTGGGATCTTCCTAACTGATCTCAGTGAACTGCGTGTGCTTCTTGATATCAATCTGACCGCTGTGATATACCGGTACGAGATTCTTTCTCCTCGTCTCACATAAAGGCTGGATGCATTCACATTCTGAAGGATGATAATGTCCCATATCACCGAAGTTATAAGTCGAAACTATTTACACACAGATCTCCAGTTTAAAGGGGGGGGGGACAGAAATGTAGCGTAATGCCCTCTATCACAGAAAAATACAGATGCAAGAAAAAATGTATAAACAATAAAATGGAAAAAAAAAAATAAATTAATTAAGCAAAATTGGGGGGGGGGGGGCAACAATAAATTAGAACTATTATGTTTTAAATTGATCAAAATAAAATTCCAAGGAAAATCTACTTACAAATAATTTTTAAGTAAATGTAAATATCCTGTATTTTAATAATAAGTTTAAAATTACGTAACATATGAATATAAATTATATTCACAAAGTATTCAGACTGAATGAATTTTCCCTCATGAGCACTTAATGTATTCTTAATGACAATATATTTAATCATACATATTACTAGAAATTTTATAATTTTATATTTTTTAAAAATTTCAAATATTCCGTTTTATTTATATTAATATTAGTCTCAAAAAGATTTAAATTTTCTGGATAGATAGATAAAAAAAAAAAAGGTTTAACATTTGTTTTATTGTTAATTTGAAGGAAAATAACACCATTAATACATTTAAACATCTTAAAACTATAAAAATAAAAAAAAATCATCTCCATAAAAATGTAAATAAATACTGGTTAATAATTACTTGTAGGACAATCTTGCAATATATCTTTAATCTGCTCATATATCTTATTATTAAAAGACATGTAATTTTCTTTTAGGATTAAAATAACTAAAAAATTAATTTTTTAAAATGCAATAATTATGTTAATATTAAATTTCTTTTAAATCTCATTTAAAGTTTTAATAAGATATTCTGTGGTGATAGAATTAAAAAGATCTTCAATGTTATAATTATACATAGTGTAAAAATATTTATAATTAATATACTTTACTTTATCAGGCCAATTTTAATAACAGCAGTGCACTTCCTCTTATCTATTATCTTCCATAATACTTTACCAGAAAGAATAATATATGTATTCGAACCATTAGTTACTGTTTTAAATTTAATAGGAATTTTATTAAAGTTTGGTGTTAAAAAGTTTGAGGTAACTTAACATTATTTATTTTTACACTGATTTTATAATAAATTGCTCTTATTCTATTAAAAAAAATTCTGACTATTGCTCACAGCTATACAGGAATTACTGTTCTCAAGATGCATATTAGTTAAGCTAAAGTAGAATTTTTTGCATTTTATAACGAAATTATTAGTAACTTGGCCTAGGTAAGTAAAAATAAGCCTATCCTGGATATTAATAAAAACTTTTTTAAAAAATTCTTTCAAATAGATATCCTCATTATTATTTGTAACAGCTTTTCTACAAAAGAATTTTTTAATATAATAACTGATATACACTTTAAATTACTTAAAAGCTTCTAATGGATGACCATTATTAATTGATAATATAGTTATAAAATTATCAATATCTAAACTGATTTGTTTCTTAACATGAAAACTATTTTTCTGAAGGTGAAATATTCGAAATTATTACTATGATTGATATCTTTCAATTTTTTTTATCCTGTACAATATCTAAATTACATGTAATCACATACTGATATTTCTCATTGATATATTCTGTGCAAACATTACACGTACAAATATCATCATTTTTTAAATTTAAGTTACCATTATAATTAAAAAGAATGCGATCTATTTTTTATTATATTGAAAAGCTTTAAATATAGAGATTTTTAATAGGAATTATTTTTCTATATATTAAGAAGATTATTAACATTCATCTCATAAAACTATTTATTCATAAATTTAATAGTACGATATTATATATCTTGCAGCTCTAAATTATATATATATATATAATGTATGTAAATATATAGTAAAATAAATGTGTTTGTGTATATATGTATATCTCTATATCTGTCTGTCTGTCTCTCTGTATATATATATATATACGGGACAGGGTTGTCCGATGTTACTAGTTATTCTAATTTTAAAAAAAATCTTGACATTTAACACATTTAATTAAGACGTTTCACATTAACAATTACACACATTGGACAAGAAATTTCACGTTAACGTTTAAAAATATTTAAACAGAAGTAAACGTCTTAATAATCTACATCATCTACGAAATCACAGATCATACTGATTGTTCTGATGATTCCCTTCGTCTCACCTTCCAGAGCGTGCTCCCTTTAACTAGAAGAGGCAGCTTCCTCTACAGTCAGAGATTTATTCCAAATCCGGGTTATGTCTACGCGCACATATACAAAAACTTATAATAAATTTAAAAATATACTAAAAATAAATTAGAGAAATTTCAAATATGAAATTTAAGCTGGAAGAATTGCTATTGTTACCAAGTTAATAAGTAACGATGTTCAAAATACATATAATTCAATAAATGTAAGACACTAAAATTAAAATAGAGAAACCAAGTTGAAAATTAAAGGGAAAAAAGTCGAAAAGAAATTAAAATCTTTAAATTGCTGTAAAGGCAATATAAAGCACGAATATACAAAGATATATAACAAACACGTATCTAATCCAATAATAAATTATCCAACGATAACAATATAAAATTTATATATAACTATGTTTAAAATGTAAGAGTAAGAGCAGTAATTTAAAAATATTCAGTTACTACTATGGTCATACATCACCAAAAACAACAAAGCTGAAGTCAAGAATAAAGAAATGTAAGACAGTAGGTCAAAATGAATATAAAGCAATTTAAAATGCTGTCTCAGGCTTGAGACTGAAAACGTGTAGTTATTCAAGTTTACTGATCCAACCCTTCTCATTCTTCAAAATTCTTATTCAAAAAAATTTTCAATCATAGAAATGAAAAAAAAAAATAATAAAATGAATTAAAATACACATTTTAGCGAAATAGAAATAATCTATTAAAAATAAAACATATATATTTATACACTTTTTAAAATACATACACACACACACACACACACGCACATATATATATATATATATATATATATAGATTTAAAACAAATTTTACATTTAGCGGTACTATCTGCAGTATTATGTGTACACACTGAGTCTGTAAAAAGATGAATATAATCATTGTGAGAAATTTTTGTAGTTCGTTCACTAATTACCTGACATTATAACTACGATGTCGTTTCATGGATTTTTTGAAATATTGTAAATAAAATATTTATGTGTGGATACTTAACATGTCTAAATTTTGAATATGTAAATAATAATTTACAAATTAAATTTAAGTAAATCCTTTTATATTATATAATTTATGTAAGAATATAGAAATATGTAGGGTGAGTTTTAAATCCAAATAACATTACACATACAAACAACGTAAGCACGTATATATATATATGTTTATGTGTGTGTGAGAGAGAGAGAGTGAGTGAGTGAGGAATAAGCGTTTCTATCATCTTTCTAAAAACTTATTTGTAACGTCCATTCGAATGAATTCCATTTAATCTTCTCCTGTACCTATTACTTTAACTCTTGATTACAATACACGATCATTCTACGCATCTATCATATGTTTGTCAGAAATCTCTCCCTCTCTCTCTCTCTTTTTTTTTTTTTTTTTTTCTTCTTTTTTTGCTTCTGCTGTCTCTCTACAAGTGCGGATGTCTGTGTTATCGTTCTTTGTCACGCTTCTCTGTGTGTAATGGTCTTCATTAAAATGTACTCAGCAGTAATAAAATAGATTAATTTATTGAAATTCCAAATTCATTTCCGGAAATCATGACACAGACTGCTACTAAACAGGGTCATAATACAGTTTTTTTTTTTTTTCAAAACAAATTAATTCTGCTTTTTAAATTTTTTTCAAAATACATAACATCATCAAATCATGAAATAAGAATTGAATAAATTTCGTTGAAACAATCGTGATGGAATTAAAGAGCAAAATATTTTATAATAACAAATAAGAAAGTATATCTTTATTGGTGTGCACTAATTATTATTCGCGTAGTTTTTAAAAAATAAATACATTGGTCTAATTATATGGAAAATTGTATTTAAATCCTTTTATATTTTATACATTATTCTATAAAAGATGCGCATTAATTTACAATTGGTAAAAGATTTTTCTTAAACATATTTTTCTTTGAAATTTGATATCTCTTGCACTCAGTAACGGGAAGAAATGAAAATGAAAAATACTTTTCCATCAAGAAAATTCTATTGTTAGTTACGAGTTGAAAAAAAAAACCATACAAATTATGATCCGATTTAAGTTTTTCAACCAAAAAAAGGAATCTAATGGATGATTTAACACGATTCCAATGCTGCTGAAGACAGTCATAAAGAATCAGTAATTTAAAAGAGTGGGAAAAAAATGTTTTGGAAACAAAAACATTATTTGGCATTTTCTTAATGGAAATGTTACTGCCATTTTTTTAAAACAAATTTGCAATTTCATTATCTTCTTTTCTTTTTTTTCCCTCTCAGTAACTGAAAACATCTTAACAAAAAAAAGTATTTTTGCAGATTTTGTTTTGCTTTTACTTTTCAGATACATTTCTGAAAGTGTTACTATATTACTATTTTAAGCTTAAGTAGAAACATTTCAATTGTTTTTTCATTTAACCACAATAATTTTTTATAAGAGTGATAAATGAGATAAAAATAACACGATTAAAAACACACAACAGATGGAAGTAGGTAAATGAAAATTATTTGAAAGCTCCATTGCTTTATCATTAAAATACTCTTTTTTCAGTTTTTCTATGGAATATTTATTTAATTTGATCATCATTCACTTTTAAAACAAAAACCTATTTTTATTTTGAACTGAAATGTATAAGTTTGTGACATTTCAAAAACGTAAAACTAGATTTAAATTATACGTATAACATAGAAAAATATATAAAAAAACCTTAAGAATTTAATAATATATAATTTTATGTAGAGTCATTACATCAGATATTTCTGTACAGTAAATTTATATCTTTTTAGAGCCAGATTTATAGTAACCGAAACCTTCGAAAAGAAATTTTATTTTAGTTTTTCAAGAGGTTTGGTACATTGAATATGACATGATAAATGTAACATAATTTTTAATTATGGAATATGTAAATATTTGCGCTGTAAACATCCGTAAAATAGTTGTTTTTAACATAACTATAACTTAAAGCAATCTTGCCAGAAGCCTACCTTTAGTAGGTTTGATTCGCTTAAAAATATAGAGGAAACGTGTATACATGTTTTTTCCAAAGAAGATACTTGACTTTTAATAATAGTAAACGTTAAACTTTGAATTATCGCATGGAAGTGATTATTTTTCCAAAACATGGAAAAGAAAATAATTAATTGCACGGTGACATTTGTTGTTGAATGAATGTAATTCTCAAGCTAAACTTCTCTTGGTGAATCAATATGTTTCCCACCAGACAACCACAGTAATCAAAAGTTTTTCAAGTGTTGTTTGAAACATCTGGTCACAAGAATTTGATTTTTTTTTATTATAGTCGCTCCAACAGATGAATTCTACTGACAGTTTACGTAAATTCGAACTATGTTTTAGTGATGTAGACGACATTCTTTAACACGCATCCCTTTGTCTTAATTTCCTCTAACCACTACGAAAGAGTGCGAGTTCTAGTCCCCATTATCCCCCGTGATGGATAGCTAATGGGATCAAGATTCGAATTTGCATCTGATTTAGACATCACCGATCAAGAATTATGATCCGGATCACTCATCCACCATGATTCATATAAAAGAAAATATTAGGCTTTTACCCATATTTATTAATGTAGAGGTAATAAATAATTTTGATTATAGGTTATTTAATAGATCAATATTAGTAGAAATATTTTACTCTATTTCCTATGACGCAGATGAAAAATATATGTTTCGAAGCATTCCATCTCATAATTCGAGTAAAAATAATACATGTTTATTTGTGTAAAAGAGAACGAGTGAAATTGTTATGAAAGGTATCAGGATGTTTATGCACGAGAATAACGGGAAGGTTGTGAAACTTAATTATTTAGCAATAAAGGTTATGAAACTCCAAATAATAATAGTAGTTTTTACGGATCCAAATATTATGCAATTAGAAGATATGAGAAATGATTATTAGGTTTCAAATGTGTTCAGTAAAAAAAATAATTTATTATTTGACAGCATTTGGCAAAATTTCAATTTTTACTTTCTGTGAGTCGTAAAGGAAAAGATGAATTTTACAGAATGATAAATAAAAATAGATTTATATATGCTGCTCATCCATTTTCTATGAATGCAAATTCAATAATAGTTTATTTTAATCAATAATAATAAAAATTATAATTCCAACAATTAAGAACAAAACTTATGTTAAAATAAATTTGATAACATGGTAAGAATACTAAATTAAACTATGCATTGTATAAAATCATATATGTTTAACTTACCCTACACTTTGAATAAAAAGCGTGAATTTCGAACACTTTTTATTTCATACATAAATTATCTAAATGTAATTTTTTTTAAAAAAAATTAAAATTCGGAAGAAATAGTTTTTTTTATATACTTGGATAATTTATTGAATTAGGACTCAAAAATAGTGATCAAAAATACATTTTTGCTTGAAAGGGTGGTCAGTTTACATGAGAGAGTGAAGTTGGACATGGTCATGTGTTGAGAGTCTATAGAAGGTTACTGGCATTATAAGGAACACAATTTTGGTGCCAAAAAAATAATAAGTGATCGTCGGATTGCTAAGATCTTCGATTTCGGAAACAAGATAGTTAGTGCACCACATTCATGATAATAGTTCATTTATTGATCATGATAAAAATGAAACCCAGTTAATTATTCCTGACAATTTTTTTTGATTGATTACATATTGAGTTTCGTTGGATCACATCATAAGTAGCTTAGCAGGGGGCGTGTCAGAAAATAACACATTCTTTGAATCATTGAACCGCTTTTGGTTACTTGCGAAATAACGCTTTTGAATAACACATAACAGTACATTAAATCATTCAGCGATGAAGGAGCGCAATATTATTACTTTGTATTAAGTACCAAAAAGTAATTGACACAATATTTGTAGGATAAAAATGGAAATTAAATATTTTAACAATAATGACAGCACAATAATCTACGACTTCGGTAAAATATTATTGTAAGCAGAATTATGAGATTATAAGCAATAATGCATAGTTATTTCAGTTTTGTGTATAATCTTGAACGTTCCATACACAGACCAAATGCACACTTTTAAATTAAAATATAATTAAAAATACATTGATTGTAAAAATAAATTATTATTTTGCTCTAAAAATAAGTTTTAATAAACGCGAGGTGGTATTGTAAGGTTTCAATTATTACTAAAAATAACCGAGGCATCTAGATAAAATTTATTTTGCACGTTAATTGATCGATATGTATATAGTGCTATAATCTATAGTTATTAATGTTGATTTATTTGGCTTCATGAAGGCGTAGATTGAAGTAACCATCAGTATCATAGAATTTTAATTATTATCCCAGGATATCGTAAAATTTCGATTATTACTAAAAGTAATCGAGATAGAAACTTAATTTTTATTTATTATTCTTAAGATTTCTCTACATATTTACCATTCAGCGTTTCTTGACATTTCAAAGGCTGTCATTGCAAAACTTAGCAGATTGAACTATACATACTCCATACTGAAGCAATCTACGGATTCCAGAAACCAAGAAAATCAGCATTAATACCTGTAATTTATGTACATAACGATAAATTAAAACGCAGCATACATTTATCCAGATATTATGATTATTTTTAGTAATAATCAAAACTTTAAGATACCCCTTAAATCAACTAGCAATTCTGGAATTATCTTTATTTTAAAACGTTTTTCTGAATTTCACTTGGTGTGTGTGAGTGTGTGTGTGTATGCGTGTGTGTGTGTATGTGTCACCAAATTTTCGATCGTTAATTTAACCAACTTCCCATCAAGCTAGAGCTTTGAAATTTTGGAAATCGTTCGTACTCGCCTAACAATGCAATATTTAGACATTTGCAACAAGTTTTAACTAAGATTTCAATAATTTTAATTAGTCAAAATATTCTTTCCTCTCGGCGCTTTTAGGATTGAGGAAAAAATTTCTTTCCCCCTCTGGGAACACTGGGCACTCCCCACGTCACATGAGGTATCGTAAAACTAACAAAGGGGAGATAATAAGGGTTGCTGACTTTCAGTCAGTAATCATTCGCAAGAAAGAAAGATTCCAATATTTGGCGCCATGTCTTATCACAATAATTTTTTCTGAATTCTGGTTCCCAATTTTTTTAATAGAATGACTTAAAAACTTTCAAATGCATGTTTTGATTTTATGAGTATTATGAATTTCTTAATACGCTCACAAATGTCTCTTTTTAAGTAAATTTTAAAGTTAAAAATAACTAACAGTTTTAACTAATATTTCAATAATTTTCTTTAAAAAAATTGCCACCATACAAAAACGTTGTTTTTAAAAACTTTGGTTTTTATATCGAATTTTTATAACCTGCTGATTATACCTATATTCTGTTAAATACTGTGAGATAGAAACTATTTCCAACTACTTATCTGTAAAGTTTATAAAAAATAGGAATTGTCTTAGAAAAATCATCCAATCATGAACAAAAAATTTTATGCCATCAAATTCTATTTATTTAAAATATTTAAAACTTTCAAGGAAAAAATCCGTATTAAACTTCATAAGCTCAAACTGAACTGCCTCACCTAGTTATTAGTATTATTCAAATGCAGTAAAAATTGATAAAAGTAAAATTTACATCCACGACCTTTGCGTTCTTTCACACTTATTGACAATTGCAAATGATTGGTAGCTTAATGAATGAAGCAATTAATTTAACAATTTTTGCACTTCATTAGTAACAAATTGTGTCTAGTCCACTAATTTAGTAAAAGTCACAGGGTTCAGTTGAGATGATAAGAGTCAAATATGAAATCTTTTTTCTCTCACCTGTTTCTCTCAAATACTCTTTATTCAAGAAAATTTTTACCGCTCTGATAACCAATTGTCTGAGGATTAAAATATGATGACACGCAGAATTTTAGCAATAATCGATATAGCAGACAGTTATTTTTGTTCGCCCTTTTACAGATTTGTATGGTTTCAATAAATTAAGAATTTAATAAGAAAAACACATTTTATAGTTTAGTTGAAGATAGATTATTATGTGATTTTTTTTTTATAAATGAATACGATTTAGTTTTATGAAACAAACGAATTAAAATGAAAGTAACGGAAATAATTAATATATTTTAAATTATTAAAATTTCTATGAAACAGAAAGATGTACAATACGGGAAAAAATGCAATCCGTTAATAAAAGGAAGCCGAGCAGAAAGCAATGTCGTTCTTTAATCACATTCACTGAAACTATGATGAAGAATGAAGATTAAAAAATATTCAGAAAAAGTTATGAAACTTAAAATACAACTCTCTCGATATTATCTGAAAGTTTAATCCATTTATTTTGAAATTTAGTTGTACTTATGGTTCTCTGTCAATGTATTGTGTTTAATAAAAATCAGTGACCGAACATCTGAGCTTCTTTATGTAATTTAAAACTGAATATACTTTCCAGCTATTTCTATTCTTAAATTTTATATCATATGTGTCTTTACTATAATATAGAGCCTTGTTTGCGTCAGATATATAGTATGGTCTTATTATTTATGAATGAAAAATTGGTATTGTTTTTTCTCAACATTTTTATAGAAAATATAATTATATATAAGAACATATTAGAACAAGATATTATATAAGAATATCTTAGATTAAACTGTCTTCAAATTTTAGGTTTACAAAAGTAATCCACTGTTGGAGAGATTTAATGGAGAAATAATTCTCATACAGAAAGAAAGAAAAGATTTTTCCTTATCCAATGCTATTTTTTTCATCTAATTATTCCTTCGAGTAAAGTAAAATTGTTTTCAAAAAAATGAATGCATTTATTTCAGTGCTGGCATTGATAAATATATTTCTAATGAGAACTTTCCTCTTATTCAACGAATTTCTTAGCGTATTTTATTTTAAACATGTGTTTATATAAACAGGAATTAAATTTATATATGATCATGCCAATACTCTTTTTGCTCAAAAAACAAAACGTTGCAACAATTGCACCATACGTTAACTATACTGATACTGATCCCTCACTCTTTTTCTCTCATTCTGTTGAAGGGGTGTCGGAATCTCAATTTCTTCAAATAATGACAAAGTGAGATTTTTACATGTTCAAATTGTATAAATTTTCATCTCCTCCAATACACATTATTTTAATCTCTACGATAATTAGAAATTTTGAAAATTTAGTTTTAAATCATCATTGAAACTGAGCTACGATCATTCAAAACGCGAAAAATGTAAGCAATGCACTTCATTTTTGATTGATTGTTAAATGTACGACTCTAATTGAAATATTTTGCTTTAACTAAAAATTAGCATGCATTAGTTGTATATATTGGAAGAGAAGGGAAACACTTTTTTGATTCTTGAAATCAAACATGAGATGCCAAAAGCTTTAAGGTGGAAAGCCTTTGTCAGGAGAAAACGGTTGACAAAGACAGTAATTGACCATTTGGAAACATGTAACGGTCTAGCCAAACGGAGAAATATGGCAATATTTTTGCACAACTGTCAACGGATGAAAAGACTCAGCAAGAATTTTGCCCATCAGATGCAGATACACGGTGTTAATTTAAAAAGGCGAATTACTTGGGAAAATTTATCACCTCAAAAACGGTTTGCGTGTTGCTGTTCCGGAGTCCAAGAGACCCATTTTCAGAGATTTATCAAATCCATAACAACTAAAGAAATGCTTGCATGACTGCACTCAAAACTCTATTGAGAGTTTAAATATTGTGATGTGCTCTAGCGTACCAAAAAAAAAATGTTTGTACTATTAGAAGTCCTCTTTTTAGGTACATTAGGCAATGTCTTAAAATGGCAAATTTTGTAAGGTAATTAGTAAATTATGTGATAATTAGTAAGGTATGTAGATCATTGTTCTGGTACAGAGAGTGCTTTAAGTGAAAAGGTAAATACATCACTACATAACAGGGTGTAAATCATCTCCGGTAAATGAATTAAATAAGATAATTGAATCCATTTCAGATGTGCACACAAAAACTTTAATAACACATCGAAAAATTCTTATTAGTTAATTCCAAAATATCTCAAACTTAGCAACATCACTTATAAGAGCGTACGACCTCTGTAACTATTAAAAATATTAGACACCAAAAAAGTATACAAAAATTACTAAATTAAGTCAGACGATAATAGTATGAAAGAGAAAATAAATTTCATGAGAATAGTTAATTTTATTCTTCAGACAGATTTTCCCATTTCATAAAAAAAAATTATTTTCAGAATAATAATTCCAGTTTAAAATTAAATTACTCATATACGATTTTGATTCAGAATTAATGAATCCAAGTTTGAATTCGATATAAATTTTTTAGATATTTCAATTAGCCACTGTTAAACTTTTTCTAATAAAAAATTAACATAAATTATAACTTAACTAAATCTTTTGAAATTTTGAAGAAACCACATTGTATCAAAAAGACAATAACCTATATGATATTCTGAGTCTTTTCTTACATATTTATAAACTTCCTGTGAATTTGTAATTGTCACTGCTAAAACTAACTATAAGAACTAGAATTCATTATACAAGAAACTCGCTCAAACATTTTTTGGCTATCCTGAAATTTACTTACGAATCATGATAGTTCTTTAGCAGAGAATTCTGAAAAATAAAGGACGATTTTGAAACTGTCTTGAAAACTTATTTCGTATTTCACAACTTTTATGAATACAGAAATGCATTGTAGTTTTTTCAAATTTTCCTTGCTGTTGGAATATATTTTTAAAACAAATGAAAAACGTGTATTCAAAATGCGCATTTTCATGTCATCATAAGAAAATATAATTTTTTTTACGGAACTCTTTTCTTCCCTATAGGTTCAAAGAAAAGAAAAGAAATAACATTTACACTTGCCACATATATATATATGCCACATATATATATATGCCACATATATCGCAATGCAATACTCGATATATTTTTATTATTTGGTGTCCCATATGTTCCGAAATCTGACAATGGAAGGGAGTTCTGCAATAAACTTATGGACGACTTGAAAATAACTTGGCCGGAACTTAAGATCGTACCGAGACGTAGTCTAAGTCAAGGTAGCGTCGAGAGGGCCAATCAAGGTGTCGAAAACACGTTAACAACTTGGATGCAAGACAACCAATCTACTTCATGGAGTCATGACCTTAGTTTATTCAATTCATGAAAAACAGGGTACTTCATTCTGGTATAAAGAAAACGCCTTACGAGGCTGTGTTTGGCAGTGCTCTTAGAGTTACACTATCCACAATTCCTACTCCAAGAGAAGTGTTTGATGCAGTAGAGGATGAACAATACTTTGAAAATGCATTAACTGCTCTAGCTGCATGTCCCCAGAGTAAAGATGATGCTGTTATTGCCAAAGAAGCATCTTTGAATGAAACTGTTGAAGTGGTTTTCGAGCGTTATGAAGATACGCCCCCGTATAACACTGTAAAATTGTGTGTCGTGTGTTTAAAAAGCAGCGAAGACAGCTTATTTTGCTGTAAATGAGAGCAGCCGACCCATGTTTCATGTTCAGAAGCCTGTTACACGGAAGATAAAATTGAACAGATAGTCTGTAGCTTGTGTCTAAATAAAATAAATATCGAAAAAGAAAGACATAATGCTAAAGAATGTTTGGAAATTCATGCCATGAAAATGAAATTATTGTGTGGCAAATCTTATTTTGAGGCATCTGTAGGTAGTACAGTTCGTATTCCAGTTCTTGAAGTTGATTGAAGAAGAGGAGACGCTAAATCCGTTTTAACTTTTATTATGGGAATTACTGGGGAAGAATTTTTCCGATTAGGAACATGAGATGACCGAATAAAACAATTGTACTCTAGATCTCAGTTCAGCACATGAGAGGGAGAATTAAGGTACACGAACACGTTCGGAGTACTTTTTTTTAAAAACATTATTTAGAGAAAAATTTATACCCTTTTTAACTTCAGTTTCAATGTAAATAAGGTACGTTAAACTGATATTTGCAATAAATTACTTAAGTTTCACAAAATTAGCAAATTTATAGAGAATTTTGAAGAAATTTTAGAAACTTTTCAAAAATGCTACATGAAAATGTATTCACCTAATTTATGTAAATTTAGTATCAAAATAAACCTTATACATGTACCTAGGGCTGGGCCTAAAATATTATGGCTATTTAAATAAATAAAAATTTCAGAGCCAGTCGAATAGCTATTACAAGAAATTTACCATATTTTACAACGTTGTTATACGAATAATAGGCCATAATTTTAAAAATATTCTTATTATGAACATTATTTTAGACCAAGCCCTAGCCAACATTATGAGAAAAGACAATACAAAGTTTCAAAGAAATTTATCAATAATATTTTGAGTTATCATTTTTGGAATTTTCAAAATATGCGAAAAAACTGATTTTGAGAAAAATGCATTTTTAGTACAATTTATCATATATTTTCTATATACACACAATCACTTACTTAAAATTTACCAGTTTTATAGCTGACACCTTCTCTTTGCTCATTTTTAACCATTTTTTTCTTTTTAGCTAACCTATTTTTTTTTTCTGGCAACTTTTACCGTTGAAAAAGAATGTCTTTTAGATTCTGTGACTCGAACTTCATCTAGTTCTGCAAAACCTTTTAATGTAAATGCACCAATAGGCACATTGAAATGTTTCAATACATCCAATAATCCTTGAAATCCCTTATTAAATTGAATTACTGCCATATATCCTCCTAATCGCAGTGTTGGTAATGCAACAAAGACGTCTTTTGGAATGAATTTCCACAAAATTCCATTGAAGCACTCATTTGCATTTTGAGTTTTTCCTGGTAAGCATTTCTCCAATAGGCTTTTGTCGCATAATTTCATATATATTGGTTTTATAATGTTAACCAGATTTTGTGGAAGTCCTTTAGACTTGTCCTTATAGATTTGTTTATTGAGTGATACAGCTCGTTGATATTTGCACCAGCTATCCGGTCCAACAGGGCATTGGCCGTGCATTGGTTGTTTTGCATTTGAACAACAGTGAAAAAATGCTGCAATTACTGCACGTTGCATACCTTCTAAATTATTCACATTGTCACGGATAGCTATGCCATAATAATTTTGCAACTTATCGATGAAGGCATCTGTCAGTTTTCCCCGTCCTCCAAGCCCATTTCGTGTTGATTTCAATTTTCTTAATCTTGTTCCAACACGTTTTTGTATATGTCCTATACATTCATATTTTGTAACGGTATTCTGGCCATAAATATTTTTCACAGCATCATACGCTTTGGAGTCACCATCTCCAAAAAAGCTTACATATTGTAATTTCCTCATTTCAACCGAATGTTCAAAAAGGCGATATACGCCAACAGGTTCCATAGCACCAGATGATCCTGTATGCTTTGCACAGTTATGAATGGTGTTTAATCCTTCATTTTTTGAATCGCAAAGTCTACATACTTTAGACATGAATTCAATGTCTAATACCTTCCCTGTATCTATTGAAATAACAGAGACACATCCATTCAAGGATGAATATCCTCTGCGTTGCCAAGTTCCATCAACCCACACACCACATTGAGATAATTCAGAATCATTTTCATTACCTCTAATTTCCAAAGCAGCTTCATTCATAGTATTACACGCTACGTAGCTAGCAGCAACTTCAAGTTTTTTCTCAAGGAAACCAAATGCTGTCTGTGAAGGAACATTTATATTGATGGCGGAACAAAGTTTTTTGGCCGCAGAATATCATTTGCCAATGACTCTCATACCAAAAACAAATGCAAGATTAATATTATGCAATTTGTTTATTTTATCAGATGAACAAAAAGAGAAGGAATAGTCACAGTTTTCACATTTTAAAGTCATGTTCATGGCTAATCCAAAAACAGATTCTTGCATTACATTAATACTTCTTTTAAAACATACAGGACAACATAATAAAGAAATTACATGACTGAAAATTCCTAAGTTAAAAATAACTTTTTTTTTTCATCATTTTCAGTAACATCTGAAGGTTTGAAAGAATTCGTCAATTTTGTTTCGCTGGCAGTTGAAATATCTACATCTTTACTAATTTTTTCATTCTCTGGAACTGGAACTTTATTAGAGTACCTATTTCCTTTGAACTGTCTTTTACGAGAATAACTTTTATTTCTGTTATTTCCCATAGCTGTAAAAATACTAATACCAGAAAGAAAATTCAGTATTGTTTCAAATAAAAAGTAATAAGTTTTGTTATGCAACTACACAAGCACAGTTGTCAACAAATCAAGCTGTATGTAAATAAAACAATTATTGCCAGATTTCCTTAAATTCTACGTCTTCAGACACTAGCACAATGCTTAATTATTTTAAATATTGCATCAAATGCTTTCTAAATTTATATTAAAAATAAATATGGTATTTTAATTCTGTTTGACATCTTTAAAGGGCATTTAAATGCTGACTTCCGGTCATTTAAATACCCACACCCGGTTTTTTGAGCTTTACTAATTCTTTAATATCTTGGCTTTTAAGTGACGTAGAAACAAAATAAAATCAGTTTTATAAAGCTAAATAAATGCTTTATTCAAGAAAACAAAAAACTGAAAATGTGATTTTTTTCGAAAATTGACCATTTCAACGTGTTCGTATACCTTAATTTCCTTTGAAGAAGTTTCGAATATTGACAAACTCTCTGATCTGTTACAATAGCTCAAATTTGCGGCAGTGGACAAGGCTTTAAAAAGTGCTCGTGTAAAAAAATGTGTAATAGTAAAAAAATGTGCTTGTTTCAAAAATAATATACAATGTAATTCAAAGTATCATCATAGAAATCCTTGCTCTAATAAATAATGAAAAGTAAAATCAAAGTATTGTATTAAAATTTAAATTAATATTCTCTAACATTTTTGTTTGAAAAAGTTTACACAATGTTTTTATGAAGCAACAGTTTTTCTTCCTAGCATGTATTTTTTTTATAATATTTAAATATAATTATTTCTGCAACATATTCCTTTTTCCTTTCTGTTTAACAAAGGTTAGCAATATTAGCAATAATAAATTGTTTCATCTGCTTTTCCTTATTATTTATCAATTAATCATCCGCTATAGGGATAAAATGCATTTTTTAGAAATTTTAGCTTTTTATGATCCGTTTGTTTATAAAATAACTTTGAAATTTTTTATTTTTTACTTTAACAGTCTATGATAAGTTGTTTTATAGAATAACGAGGTATTTCATGGAATCACTAGGTAAAGTATGAAATGTTTCATAGTTGGCAGATGTGTTTGAGTGCTAGAATAGTTATGTATCACAAAGTAAAAAAAGATTAATGGAAAAATAAACTAGTTATGCTGGTCATTCTCCCTTCTCAAAAGTGAACTCCTGGGGGTGGATTCCCAGTGTGGATCAGTTCTAGAAAGAGATTAACTGTGATACCAGAAAATTAGTTATTTACAAGTGAACAGACCAATAGTCGCAGAAAAAACATTAGTTAAATGGCATAATTTACATCAAAATTTACCATATCATGTTTACAAATAATTGCTTAAAATCAGTATTATTGTCGAGACATTTTAAAATATTTTGTTGAGTTTGGTTAAGAATTTAACATCAATTCAATTAGTTCCTAAGTGTCGTGCTTAAAAATGTGACATCATTTCGTGTTTAGTGCGAGATTTCGTAGATTGACATAAAATCTAAAACCCAAAAATTGTAAACAAATAAATGTGTGTGGCATTTTGCGAAGTTAAGAATTTATATGATACAATAATATTCAATATTTTATCAGACAGTAAAAATTTTCAAAATTACAATTTGGAAAGATACCAACAAAAAGTTACCAGAGCATTTTACATATGAAAACAATGTTTCAAATTATACCGGGGAAACAAACTAATTTTCATTTAAATCGAAACATTATACGCAATATTTTAATTCATGATAAGATTATTATTTAGAATTATTTACATGTATTGCATCACAAGTATAGTGTTGGTTGGAGAATACAACACAATAATGTTGACTCACTTATGAAGGAAATTCAATTATTTTAAAAATATGTCTGCATTCTAATTTTTCTATGATCTTGTCAACAATAATTTCTCAACCGTAACATTATTCCTTTCGTACCCGAATAAATGTGGTATGTTGCGACAAAACATTACCCCACTTGTCAACAAGTTAAACTTTATGCGGTTACCTCATTTTATTTATTTATCTATATCATATTATTTTTATTAAATCGTTTTTGCTTGAAACACCGTACATGAGAAATTACCAAAACCAGACATTCAATCATTGCAATACAAAACATTTGTTTTAAAATTCAAATTACCATTGAAAATTATACAGTTTAAAAATATTTTTTTCAATTCAAAACAAAATAAGTTAAATATTCATTTCAAGTAGCATAATATTTACCATTTCTCATTCAATTAAAATAAAAGAATATGTTTTATTAGATTAATGAGTATATAAAATCAAAAAAAATTTCTAATAATATTCATTTTATATTGTTACCACGCATATCAAAGTAAAACATCATTGTAATCGTTTTCTAAATATTGCACAAATATTAAAAAACAAGTCATTTTCAATCATATGTAACACATTATCAATCATTTTGTACTTCAAGAATTTTAAAACCCACACATGTTTCCTACTGAATTATTTCAAAATTATAGAATAATAAATACAACCTACAATGCAATACTTATTCGAAATAATTGTAGTCATTGAAATTAATTAAAAAATAAACCTACGTTAGCTTTCAGCATTTCATAAACATTAAATATCAAAATAAGACCAATAGTAGTAATTTCAAGCATTTTATCATCAAAATTACTATCTTGAATTGAGATATCACATACAATATTTTTTTAAAATCCTTACATTCATTGCATTAAATTTAAATTGATCTGCAGTCACTTTATGCCTAAAACTATTCTTACATTTCATGTTTTATTTACTGTAGCATTGTAGACAAATATATTCATTTCATAAAGTAGTCGAAGAATATAAAAAAAACAAAATTAAATTAAATGTGCGAAAAGAATAATCATAGTTGGTATTATTTTGCTTAACTATTAAATAACTTTTGTAATATTTTTTAATTTGAATAAGTTATCAAATCACACTTATCTTGACCTGAAGTTAATAGATTAAAAAAAGCATATTTGTTAATCCTGTTCATAAGAATGAAAAGAGACTATTTCTTTTTGGTGGTTGGGGCTTACCCTATTTCGTGCTTCATCTGCGTTTTATATTTGTTTCAAAGACGGAGATATTCTACATATACAGAAGCAACACATTAACTTCGCTGAGAACTCTTTTCGGATTTTCATCCATGTTTCTTGAGGCGTTCTAAAACTACACTGCTGGCCATCAAAATTCCAACACCATGAATGAAAGCATATACCAAAAAAAATTATTGTACGTAAACAATATGACATGAAGACAAAATGATTGAATTTGCAAGGAATTTGGGGTTTACAGGAGGGCGAAACTAGTAGAAACAGCTGCTAACCATCGCACCTAAAATGGCCCTTATCCAGTTAGGCATGGAGTCAAACTGGGTTTGGAAGACAGAAACAGGCAATTCATTCCATGCCAGTCTCTCAGCAACCCATGGACAGATGTTTTCAATAGGTAACATATCTGGAGACCGTGCAGGCCAGGCAACACTCGAATACCCTGTGTATCGAGGAAGGTCGGAACACAACGTGCAACATGTGGTCTTGCATTATCTTGTTGGAAAATGATGTTTGCCGTGACTCGAAGATGGGGCATAACTACTGGATGTAAAATGTCAAAAATGACCGATCTGCGTTCAAATTACCGTCGATACTAACTAGAAGTGTGCGTGTCGTGTACTCAATGTTTGCCTCAATAGTTTGGGCATCCATTGAGTTCACGACACGCAGCACGTGCAGGACTCTCTGCCGATATCTAGTGCAAGTAGATAACGAGTGGTCTCCTCGGGGTCTCCAGACATGTATACGGCTATCTGAATACTTCACGCAGAACCGGGACTGGTCAGAAATTACGACATTGTGCCATTCCTGTATCCTGCTTTGTCGTTCGTTGCACCAGAGTCGTCGACTCTGTCTGTGCTGCATTGTGAAGGGAAGCCGAAATAATGGTCGCCGTGCTGACAGTCAACACTGCAGCAAACGTCATCGCACCGTACGAGTGGATACTGGGCATGCTTACAGCATGCCCATTTCCTGAATAATGGTCCGTGATGCGGTTGTACGGTTTTGTAAGGGTCGACCTCACAATATGTCTGTACTCTCAGACGATAGTCATGGGAAGGTGTGGAGATCCTGCATGTCGTTTAGTATGGCCCTCAGCAACCCTTTGATTCTATATTCGCATGACAGTGGTTGGATTTCGACTTGTGCGATGGGCAATATCACAGAACGATAATCCACACTCTCAATAGGCATCAATGCTTTTTGTATCGAATTCTGATACTTGCTGGTAAGCCTTTCTTCTTCTTATAGAAGGCATAACACGGTATTCTGAGCAAACTCCGACCTTAAAAAGCGCTTTCCGAATGAGAAATACACTACATAACTTTTCTTTCATGCAATACTTTAAATGCCGTTTCTCTTTCTTGCGTGGTCTAAATGTGCTGAAATACTAATCATTTCATATCTCAATCTCTTTTTCCTTTTATGTGATTGTGACGTTCGATAGATCATTCTTTCCTGGTGTTGCAATTTTAATGGCTAGCAGAGTAAGAGAAAATATAGCATATCTTTATGAAAGTTATAAAATATCTCATATCTTGTGAATGAATTAAGAGAAAATAGGGTATATATCTTTCAAATACTTGGTATAGTGTTCTTTACATGATCTGGTTGTAGAAATTGCTAAACTTTTTCAATTTTAGGGCTGGCTAAATCGATCTAAAATTTTCTTCATGGTTGATTCTTATTCACTGTGTGGGACTATCTCTTCTTTACAGGTTTAAATGGTGGATTCAAGTTTCGGAAAGAGTTGAAACATCATAGATGAGTGCATGAACTTGAGATTTTCCCGTAGGCAGTTCTACCATTTTAATGAAATGGTTTACAAACTTCTTCCAATTTAGACTGATGTAATCGGTAAAATAGAGGTCTTTTATCACATTTGTGCAGCATCTTGATTGTTGAAGTTTCACATTCAGACGTCATAATGGAAATAGCATTCCAATACAGAGCGCTGAACAATGCAGTTTCATATGGCAAGCAAGTGATAGAAGAGAGGCGATGTGAGTGTTTTTGTAAACATGGAAAAATTCGAGTATTGAGCTGTCATTAAATATTTGTTTTTTAAAAACAATACGCCTGCGCAAATCAAAGATAAGATGGACGTTATGCACCGGGACTCTGCACCATCATTTACCACTGTGAAATTTAGGGCAGCGGAATTTAAAAGTGGCCATACCAGCTTGGGTGATGACGAACGTTCGGGACTTTCAAAATCGGCAACCACTGACGATAACATCGCTAAAGTTCACAAAAAGGTGCTAAGCGACAGTCGCATTAAAGTGTGTGTGTGTGAGAGAGAGAGAGAGAGTAGAGGCTTTGAATATGTACAAATAACGTGTTTGTCCCATATTGAATCAATATTTAGACATGAGAAAGCTGTCCAAGCGTTGGGTGTCGCAGTTGCTCAAGTTAGATTAAAAACTTGTTCGAATGGACGTTACAAAAGCTCCGTTGGTGCAGTTTAGGTGCAGTAAAACAGAGTTTTGACACCAATTAATTACTGATGATGAAACCTGGATACACCGTTATACGCTCGAAACAAAAATACAGTCAAAACAGCGGACTGCGATAGGGAAATAAGCTCCAAAAAAACTGTTTTTTCGGCTGGGAAAGTGATGGCGACTGTTTTTTTGAGTGGAGGGGATAGTTATGGAGTTACCATATTTGATTATCTTCAAACATTGGAAAACCATTACTGGGGTATATTACGTATCAATACTTGTCAAGCTGAATGCAGAAATTGCGGGAAAAGGCCACATTTACCGGAAAATAATTCTATTTCACCAAGACAATGCGCCGTCTCCCACCTCAGCGGTTCCTATGGCGAAAATCACGAATTATGGTTTGAATTGATTGACTCACTAGATGTAGCCCCAATGTAGATGAATAAGGAGTGATCAAGTGAGTAGATCACTCCTTACTCATCAGATGTAGCCCCAAGAGACTTCTTTTTGTTCCCTAATCCAAAAATGTGCTCGGAGGACAGAGAATTTCGTCAAATGAAGAAATCTCACTTTCGTAAGCAATTATTTTGAAGATGAAGACTCCGTGTACTATTTGGATGGATTAAAGAATTGGGAGCATTGCTGAGAGAAACGTGTAGACTTAAAATGAGACTATGTAGTGAAATAAAAATAAATTTAAGAAAATGGCTTGTATTTGTGTAAGGTCAGCAATTTTTCAGACCACGCTCGTATATATTAGGATGTTTTTAAATGATTAATCATATCTTAAATAAAGATCATTTACCTTCATATCAATAAAGGTATGATAATCATAAGCTTTGAATTCGGTATAATAAAGTTATATTTCGAATTTCTTTTCATAAAGTGATTATAAAACATTGCATAGCACGCATGCGTTAAAATCTTAAAATAATAAAACTGGTCGTTTAAACAGCATTTTAAGATTTCAAAACTAGTTTGCCTTATAAATAAAAAAAAATAGGTTAAATATTTTCGTTTTCGATTCGTTTACTTATTAAGAGCATTATTGACTCTTTTTTCCAAATTACCTTTTAAAATTTTTAAGGTAACTTAACAAAAAAAATAATATCCGAAATTTATTGCGGAAATTTTAAATGAATTTTACTAAAAAAAGAACTTTTTATTAAAAAAAATGCAAGATATGTTTAAAAAAAGAATTCTCACACACAAATTAAAAACTTCAATGAAATGTTTGCTTCAGTGTAAAAATATTTTGATTTCTAATTTCAAATGAAAACCTTTTTTTTAAACAGTTAAAATTTACTTTATTAATTCCTTATCATTTACAATCAATCATTCATTTTTATTTTATTTCGATCATTTATCACTTGCCTTACAGCTTAATCAATCATTTACCTTATAGCATTATCAATCATTCATTCAATCATTTACCTTATAGTTTATGTATAAACATTGATTTATCATTCTCCATATAATTTGCTTAGGTTTTTAAGAACATGGAAACTTTCAGATTATAAAGTTTAAAATAACTGAAGTTATTTTATTTTCCTTTATAACAAAAACACTAACCTATAACATATACTTAAAAATGAGAAGTTATTACATATTGCAATTTAATAGAAATGTTCAGTTGAAAGGTTTTAAAAAACTTAAGTAAAGTTTTTCAACTTTCATTTTCCTTTGTGAGGCTTTACGAAGAGAAAAAAATTATTTATATTTAGAAATATTGTTATGTATTATCGTAAATTTTCAGTAAAATATTGAAGATCTGATATTGTAACGCAGACTGTTTGCAAACATCTCCTCCTAGAAATACATGTTAAATGATTTCTCAAAATTAAAGGAAGGAGTTTTCCAGACATATAAATCACACTTAATGGAATCTTTTAGTTTCATAATGGTAAAGTCTTGTTTCGTCTTGTATCAGAATTGTTCAGAGTTTATGTACAAGCTGTGCTTCAAACTGATCATTATGTATTTCGTTTCTGTTTTTGTAAACATATATACCTTTGAACATATATTTTAAAAGAAGTACATTAGCATCCAAAACTTATGTATACTGCTGTTTGTAGAAAATGCAACACCATGAAAGAATCATCAGAATCAAATGAAATTTAATGCAGAAACGACTTGTACTGATACAAATAAATGATGAAATTTTCAAAACAAAAGAAACAAATTAAGCGTCCGAAATCAGTATTTGGTGCAGCCACCATGCGCTGCAATAAGTGCTGCTATACGACGTGGCTTGGAGTCAAACAGATGTTGAATATCTGCTTGAGGAAGAGAATTCCATATCGCTTGTATGCGCAACCAAAGTTCGTCTTTGGAAACTGCAGGACGCGGATCACGAGCGAGACGCCGACCAACCATATCCCACACGTGCTCAATAGGCGACATATCCGGTGAATAAGCAGGCCAAGGAAGAAGTTGCATGCGTTGTGCTGAACAGAAGTCTCGAACAGTCCGAGCAACATGTGGGCGTGCATTATCCTGCTGAAAGATAGCTCCAGGGATGCCTTGAAGGAAAGGAACGACTTCGGGCTGTAGCACTTCACGGACGTACCTGTTGCTATTGAGATTACCCTCAATTCGTATCAAATTGGATCGTCCATGATACGAAATCGCACCCCAGACCATAACTCCGGGTGTTCGACCACTATGTCGTTCAATAATACACTCAGGAAGGCAGCGTTGACCGGCATAACGTCTAACACGAACACGGCCATCATGGGTCCACAAATTGAAGCGTGATTCATCTGAAAAGACAGCTTGGTGCCAATCAGCTCGCCTGTCTCTGTGCTCAAGAGCCCACTGCCGACGCAGCCGTCGATGATTCGCCGTGAGGGGAATCCTGTATAAAGGCACCCTTGCACGCAATCCACGGCGCAGCAGACGACGACGAATTGACGAAGCCGACAATTGTACACCTGTAGCAGTAGACCAACGTGCTGCCAGCTGCCTGGAGGAAGCTGTGCGATCATTCACCGCCATGCGGAGCAGGTGTCGATCATCGCGCTCTGACGTCACCTTCTGTCGTCCAGTGCCTGTTTTTCGAGTTGTTCGGTGCTCGTCGGTCCACTGCTTCCAAACTCGCATCACTGTGGAACTGTTCCGCTGCATACGAGCTGCTATTGCGCGATAGGAAAATCCTCCTTCTCGAAGGCCGATTATCCTCCCTCGTTCAAACTCCGTAAGTTGCTTGAATTTCTTATTCTTCCGTCGTGGAGGCATACTCAGGTCTCACTAAACGTTTGCCACTAACAAATAATCATAGACTTTTTTCAACGTCCCGCTACAGCACTTTATTTATACGCTTTCAGCATCAATTCAGAGGGCGCTGCGCGCGCCGCGCACGCGCGATGGCTCTGAAACTTTATTAATTTGCATAATATCCTATAATTGACATTTGCTGCGAATTTCATTTGATTCTGATGATTCCTTCATGGTGTTGCATTTTCTACAAACAGCAGTTTATGATTTGTAAAGTGCAAAAAATTGGTCAATAAAAATTGGCGAATTTCTTCAAAACAACTTGGGGAGAATCATCTATTGAAGGTGAAACGTTGTCTTAATGCTAAAACTATCAGCTGACGTCTTCATAAACAAAACACCTGCAGCTGTCGAAACGCGAATAAACCAGCTCTCTCTGCGAAAGCAGTTCAGACAAGTTTCGTGCAATTCATGCGCAAAGGAACGTTGTTAACGAATTAACAGAATGAATGCTGAAGAAAAGCGACTACTGGACATGTTTGCGAAAGGAAGAATCGTTGGAATGTTCTAATCGTTGGATGACCACAAACAAAAGTTTATCGAATTCAGTATGTTCAATCTCAAGACTGTGGCAAAGGTTTCAAAGTGAAATAAATGTTAACCAACAACCTGTACCATGTCTGCCATGGTCATAACTGTTCTCCAAAGACCGATATTTGCCAATAACTGAGAGACGTCATAGAGACAGCTGTGCCGGAGAATTGAGTTCAGCGCTCACAACCAATACAGAACGCAAGTTTCTAGACAAACTGTGAATGGATACTCAGTCGCATTGGTCTGTATGCCAGACGACAAGCAATTTACATTACTCTTACATCGACGCATAAATGTGCTCGTTTAAAGAGGAGTTTGGAATATTGGTACTGGAGAGTGAGACAGTCAGTCAATCCAATGTTCAGTGATGTGTCTCGCTTTAGTCTGAACCCTGATTCTCATCGGCTAACGAAATGGAAAGAACGTGGAACTCTTTTCACCTTACTAAACTGCAGTACTATCTTGTTGTTTAATTTGTTGTACACTTAATGTGAACTCATTCTATGTTCATAACTTATTTCTTCTTTCAGACTGTTTTTTGGATACTAAAAATGAGCACTCGATAGATCTCAAATAATGCGTTTTTACATGTCGTTTTCATGTTTTGTAACTAATTTATACACGCATATCACGTTTCCAGCTATTCTGACTAAGATTCCCTTCATTATTCACATAACTGCCAATTATTCTTAACTTTTGAACACCAATATGTGTGCACTTGATTTAAAGAGATGGGATTGGAATAAGTGTTCTAATAATTTCGTTCAATTAAATCTCCGAATTTACATTATATTCTTCTCGTTTTAGTCGAAAAAGAAATATAACTTTTTGCTTATAAAAAAGAAATTCAAAAAATATATTTCGTTAAATATTGAGATGAATATTTAACCTTGAACTTGATACAATTTCTTGAAATATTGCAGAAATAAATAGTACAAATTATGAGGGTGATTTTCAGGTGTCTTTTGTTTTATTTCAAATATATTTTGAGCGGATTCTGGAAGTCTGTACACATTCTTAAATATGTATCATTCTAATAGATGCGTAGAAGCAAACAGTTATGCCAAATGGGTGGAGGAAGGTATTTTTATGCTAACAAGTTGCATTGGAAGATATGCATTTTTATAAAATGTAATGCCCGTTTTTGCTTCCTTCACTTTCCATTATAAATCTAATATGTAATAATCCCGTATAATAAACCAATGAATAGCAAGTCACACAAGAATGACAACTACGTTATTATATTCAGATCTATATTAATCAAATTTCATCCGCTAACCTACTCTATCTGTAGCAGTGGTCCGTTCGAGGAGTGGATATTAAATAACGAGATTGACAATGCTACAGAAGAAGTACGCATGCGCCAAATTCCAGCGACCCACAGTTGTTTAGCGTGAAAACTTCTTTTTTGAATGCAGTGCCTCTGATATCCATATACAAATCCGTATAGCGGCAGCCTTCGTTTCCATTAGAGTTATTTTTTTGCTTCGCCGGAAAAATGATAAGTGCAACAAATTTCTCATGAAACTTGGAATAACCATTACTGAAAACTTATAATTTATTGAAAGAAGTGAATAGCAATGAATGCTTGTTGTGTGCACGCGTTTTTGAATGGCTTAAGTATTTTAAAGAATACCGAAAAGACTTTGAAGATGACTCCAGTTTGGGTCGCCTTTCCGCTTCAAAAACTGATGGCAATATCAAAAGATTTGATGATATATTTAGATCTGACCGTTGCGGTAAGTATTCATGTGATTGCTGAATCTATAGAAAGATCTGTCTGTAAAAGATTGTAGATCTGTAGAAGACTTCCAGCACAGTTTCGAACTATGGAAGATTCGCATGGAGCGTTGTAGGGATAGAGGAGAGATGTATATTAAAGATGATAATAAGTAAATATGCATGATATCAAAATAAAATGTTTCACAGCGTTATTTAACAGCCACACCTAGTATACGCATATGATCTAACATTTACGAGTGATATAATTCATAAATATTTATCATACCGAACCGATTGGGTTGGAGTCCACTGAAGCTCTATAGACAAGGGCTCGAATTCTTGAATTTTTGTAGGTCCTTTCTGAATTCCCTCCTACGGCTCGCTATTCATCGCAGGTCTTATACAGATGTCTCACTTGATAACTTCAACTCATTATCTTTACCACCAACCAACTGAACTACCAATTCTCGTATCCAACACTTCACCGCTAATATAAGCATTTCCTCGATTATATTCATTGCACTTCTATAATTTGAATCTAATCTACATAGGTCACAATTCATCTACTTGGAAAGATATTTCAATTTAAAGTGCATCATATAAAAACCTCAACGTGTTTAGTTGTAGAGAAACACGCGATAGAATCTACGGCATAAGAGTGAAAATACAGTGAGTCGAGTAAACAAAAAATGAATTGTTTTCTAAATTTTTCATTTCTAAATTGATCTTATGTGATAGAAATGTTATTCTGTTATGAAAATAATTGCACTT
The DNA here is from genome assembly GCA_019974015.1 of Nephila pilipes. Classification (NCBI taxonomy): domain Eukaryota; kingdom Metazoa; phylum Arthropoda; class Arachnida; order Araneae; family Nephilidae; genus Nephila; species Nephila pilipes. The sequence goes on from BMAW01104639.1 coordinate 208,219, forward strand.
TCTTTTTGAATAACATCATTGCTATCAATGTAACATGTGCCTCAGTTGATGCCACCAATTAACTATATCATAGAACACTTGTTGATGTGTTAAATCGTTTTATAAATGTGACGCTTTCCCATTTTTGTCAAACATGAATATTAAAAAAAAATGCAAAGAGTTTTTTTTTCCAAACACTAACATGCACATTTCAGCTTGGCTAATGAAAGCCCGCCTGCTTTATTAAGACAACAGCTCTCTATTCTTAGATCATGGGGTTATAAATAATAAACCTAATGTGATAAGATGTTGGATATATCTCACATGATTTCGGTTAATTCTACCTAAATATCCCAAAGTATTTCAATGTATTCAAAAAAAAAAAAAAAAAAAGGAAGGAAAAATTTCTATATGCTTATCTTACATACCTATATGCTTATTCCTACAACTACAGAAAGAAACATTTGTACAAAAAAATATTTAGTCACACGCCTTCAAACAAGGGGAACTCGTCACTGAAACTCATAAATAATTTCATATAATTTTAAAAATCAAATATATCTCAACGAATGATGTTGAATATAGAATTTTACTATCCTTTACTTCCTTGAAGATACCAATTTACTTACGAGTATTTTCAAACATTTTATTTCAAAATTTAATTAGTTTTTAAGCATTTATTGACATTTTGATTTGATTTAAAATATTTTCATTTGATTTAAAATATTTTCATTTCATTTAAAATAATTTTTAATTTCAGTTTTCCAGATTAAGTAAATCCCGAAGCTCGTGTTATCATTTATGCACAAAGTTATTATTACTAAGAAAAGGGTACTTAACTCTTCTAACTTCCATCCTGCGCAACTAAATTATATAAAATGTGCAAAAGCTCTCATTGTTCCACCAAAGAGCTTTTTCAACGGAATCAAGGGCTTCAAGACGCGATTCTTTTTCCACATCAATGACTGTAAAACAATAAAATCCATGACTACTCGGCCACCACATCCGTCTTTCAGGTAAAAAAAAAGTTTTCTTTCCAAATACAAACGATTAATCTTTAATCGAAAATTAATTTAAATGTTTCTTTATGATAAAGAAAAAGCTACTTTACCTCAAATTATCATTTTTCTCATTCATATTAATATCATAACAAAAAGTTTTTAAAAAAATACGCATTTGTCGTGTTTTTTTTTTTTAAAAAAAAAACTCTTTATAATGAGTTCAGTTTGTATGTATTTTTTTTCTATCACAGAAAGTACTCATTTTGTTTTGACAAATGAAGGAATAAATTTTTTTTCAAACGTATCTTTCTCCGAAGTTTTATTATTCGCGTGAAAAAGTAAAGATAAAAAATTTGATTTAAAACCAAATTATTTTTTATGAAGGAAATGTTGCTGTTATTTACAATGCTAGAAAAAAGATTTATGTAAATTATCATTCTATGCCAGTTTTTAATACGCATAAAAAGGAATCTAATGAATGAATAAACATGAATTGAATGTTGTGTGCTGACGAGAGTCGCAAAGAATCGGTAATTTAAAAGATTAAAAAAATAAGAAAGAGTTTGCTTTTTTTCAATGGACGATTTACTGTCTTTTTAAAATACAATTTCTTTCCTTCTATTTCCCTTAATTTTAACAGTTAGAAACATTGTAACAAAAGGTGCTTTTATAAATTTAGTTTTTGAACCGCAGATATTTTTCTAAGAAAATGTAATTACATTTATATTTTTAATTTTTTATCGGTTGTAAGGCAATTTGAATGATCATTTATTTAACAGAAGGAGTTTCTTTTCTGAAAAAGGTAGATGAAATAAAAATAACAGGCTTATAAACGGTGAACGATAAGAAATTTATAGATTAAACAAATGTTTAAATTTATTATCATTGAATTAGACACTTTTTCAATTCTTTAATCGAAGCTACGTTATTATGATTATCAATGCTTAATCAAAAGCTATAGTTTAGTTTAAATTAAATGTATGGAATATCGGATATACTAAAACACATAAAAATTAAATTAAATTTATATGTAGCTTACTGTAAAATATATCAGATTCTAAAAATATATTTAACGATGTACATGAACAATACTTTAAGATTTTTGTTATTGAACTCTGCACGGCTTTTTTAATCGAATCCATGTTTAATCTGATTATTTTTGAATTAGAATTAAATATTTTCTGTACAATTTTTAATAAAATATAAAGAGAATTTCTGAATTACTTCAAAGTACATAAAATTGGGTAGAAAATAATATGTATTATGATAAAATGCACTTGAATTATTAAAATATGTATAAAAGGTTTAATTTTCTAAAATAAATACTTATACAATTAATACAATCCTCACAACTTTCTATAAAATTTTAGTTTATCTCTATGAAACACATGAAACGTTGAGCGATACATACAGTTTCTGGGGAAAGCTGTATTGCACCATCTGTGTGAACATTATCTACCAGAATATTTCAATGAAAAATAGAAGAGACAAATCTAATACGATTCTAGATATATTACGAATACGACTAATTTAAACAGGTAAGTTAATGATAAAATAAGATAAAAGATAATGATCATTGTGCTTATTTAAAATTTTAACATGTTAACGTCGGTATAAATATAAAGAGCCATCGGGATTCAGTAAATGATTAGTCAAGAAAATTTTTAAACTAATTTTATTCTACCTAAGAATGTGAAGCATTTATTTAAACGCGTCTTTAAGGTAACTTTACATCTTCGAAGAAATTGTTCGGAAGATCGTAAATTATACCTACAAATGCATATTTTCTGATTTTACGGGGCTTCAAAATTAGAAAAGTACCCAAGAATAACTTTGTTAGAGTATATTTTGCATATCAAAAGGGCATTTTATGCAAATACCAGAAAAATTTAAGACTTTCTTTAGTATATGGAAACTATTGAAAATAAACATATTGACATTATGTAAATTGAATCATACAGAACATAATTTTATCTAAAGAATTGGTTATTAATTTTATAATAAGACCTTATGCTTACTATGATACTTCGAGTATTGAATTCTGAAATTTTCATTAAAAGTCATTGTAATTTTCGGTTGATTGCAATATAAAAATCTCTTCTCCCTCTCTTTCTCTCTCTCTCTCTCTCTCTTTCTCTCTCTCTCTCTCTCTCTCTCTCTCTCTCTATCTATCTATCTATCTATCTATCTATCTATCTATCTATCTATCTATCTATCTATCTATCTATCTATCTATCTATCACATTTTCTCGCACATCTATAGTGTGCTCAACAATCCCCCTACTTCCTGTATATAATTTTATATATAATCTTCCTAATACAACTATCTCGTAATTTCCTATT